>NPHW01003191.1:887-17946 GCA_002240705.1 Elaphomyces granulatus
CTCTTGTTCATTTCTCGCATAGCAGTCGTGGCTTCCGATTCACCCCTCCGATCTCTCCGAGCCCGTAACAACGACAAGATTATAGTCCGCACCAGAGATCATTCCTGTAACAGGGCTAGGGCAGGTTTCGAGGTTTGGCTGCTCGAGATGGCATGCTCTTCTGGGATCGATATAAGCCACGGCTAAAAACGTCTTTCACTCCCGGCTAGCACTTGTCAATTGAAAGGATAACTATCGACGAGAATCGAGATTAGAATCTCAAACGGGTGGCTGTTGAAGATGGGCTGCAAGACTGGATGCTGGAGGTAGCCCAACATATCCGACTCTGGTGCTGATCGTGACGCGTGCAAGCTGATTCTTTTCATGATCCGCCGCTCTGCTGGGCTATAAGATGTCGCCACCCGCCTCTAGGACGGCCTTCCTCGAGACTTGCTAGGTGCAGCAAGAAGAGTATCATCACCTTCCTAGCAATCCCATCATCTGAATTTCTGCCCACATCATCATCACCATCATCATTTCCATCATTCTCATCCTCGGTATTATTCACTCGTCATCATAATCCACATTAGAGTCATCAGAGTCATCATCACCACACTGACTCCCGTAAGTCTCCGCAAACGTACACTATTAGAAGAAAAGAAGTTATTAGCGATGTAGCCAATGGACTTGAGACGCGATGAAGATGGTTGGAAATAGAGATACTCAGACTGGTAGTAGGTGGCAACTTGGCGACGGTGTCACTAGACGTCTAGCTGCTGCACCTGCAGGTGAAGTCGATATGGGCAATGAACTAGAAGATGTTATCATTTGAATAAGAGTGAGCGTTCATTGCGTATCCTCACTCATAATCCTCCAAGTATTCAAACAGCATTTGATCCGTGTATCCTGAGTATCGTCTCAGCGGCTTCTGAAGCGCTGGAAGGCACTGTAACCGATTCAGAACTGTGACATAACGGGGGAGTTTATTTGGGGGATAAAACCGACCGTGAAGGAAAATAAGGGAAACTGAAGTTCTGTAGCCTTGACAATGATAACTTGCTTCTACGGAATGGTCTACATATTGATACATCAATAATTATGCTATCTTTTCATTAGACTTCATTTGGGGAAATTCAAAAACTCTTCATGCATGACTCTTTGTTCAGGATCTTTAAAGGGTGTCTTATGTACATAGGCTTTGGTAATGTGGTTACAACACTGGGATTTCTTTGAAGTTTGTGAGAGAGCCTGACTACCTGGTCCTCACTTTTCAATGAAAACATTAAGTTACTAATTATTTGTGGGCGAGAGGGTCTTGCCATCCGGTCGTGCCGCTGGAGCCACCTTTGTCAGAGATTCTTTGTGAGGTCGCGAGTTCTTTACCAGTAGATCACTGGTTGCAACAGGGGTTTCTTTATTCGTAGTGCCCAAACTAGGCAACATACATGGAAAGCCATGGAGAGTAGGATATAACTGCGCAAAGGATTCGCTTATGAGTTTCCAACGTTTTATTTCCTTGAAATGAAGGGCTATTGTTCAGTAAGACAAGAGCCTAAGGGCCTGATTAATATTCTTTTTACAATGGGATTGAAATTGAGCCCTCATTATACAAAAAGAATCATGTAGTCTAATGGAGACTCCATTACATGTAAAAAGATTCAGGTAGTCCAATGGAGACCCCATTACAAAAAAAGAATCAGGTAGTATACTATGTATATATATGTACTATATAGAGCTATAGTCCAATGGAGACTCCATTATACATGCAGAACGAATCAGGTAATCCAATGGAGGTAGAGTAATGCAACGAAGACTCCATTTTCATCAAAACGCAATGGTTACTACCAGCAGAGAGGAGGATTTATCTATAAAAGGTAGACAATCACCTGCGTAAATAGAAAGCCAGCTTAGCGAGCAGTTCTGCCCCCCTCACCGCTTTCCGACAAGAACTTGATAGTTTCAAACAGAAATGAGAAGACGGTTGAAGTTCGAACGAGAAAAGACCCTCGATGGTTGGGCTAAGTCTCTTGACAATAAACTTCAAGTGCAAAGGAACGATACAGCACACAGCGACATGGGCATGATACATGCGGATGTGGATGTTTTGTTAAGTCGGCGGCCGATCACGAGAAAGAGATGGGAAAATGCTTTTCGGGAAGCCTACGGAGTATCGTTTGATGAGGTCAGAGTACTACTCAGAGCAGAAAACCTCTCCCCCAAGATATCGGTAGTCATGAATCGACGTGCCTCTGTTCTACATTTGGATATGTGGCAGAGAGATCACAACCTCAAGCGCCGAAGTGAGTTGTTGGAGTTAGCTGATGTGCTTATTACTTCGTGGAAGAAAGATAAAGGGATTTCATTTATTGAAGGCTCGGAGTCAAGGATAAAGTTCGATAAAATAGAAAAATTATGGGAGGAGGGATATCTAACCTGATTGTGACGTCCAAGGGGCTGAACAGACTTGGTATGACTATCATAGGTTATAAATAATACATAAAGTTTTCATACAACCCGATTTTAATAGAAGATAACATTGAGTATTTATTAACACTAAAATATGCCTCTTTATATAGACCTGTAAGGATAGTGGCTATATCACTGTATGCATGTACACTCTCACTGTAATTCACACTATTTTGTCCACATGTAGAATCTCGCGTTCTAATGACTCTCCTTTTGCAGATGTCATCCCTGCATACATGCATGCCGCTGCTATATACCTCCTGAACACTACATAATTATACCTAATGTATGTATGTACCTACTCTTTTAAGACGAAAGGATCACCTGCTTTCGTATACATGTCTTTTACTTCACCTCAATGCAGTCCAAGAACATGAGGAGTCCAAACCAACCCGAGCCAAACCCTTGACCCTCTAGACTGAATACTTATAATCACAAGCTGAGTTGCTCCGCTGGACAAGAATGAGTATTTGGGCGAAGACGTTTGATCAACGTACACCAAATCCTATCGAAATATCTTTCCATTACAAAACCCTCCGTATATCTACCCCTGTTATTTTGCTGCTTGGTAACTCCCTCGCAGCCAATTCTCTGAGGGTTACAGAGCACCTCTTTCCCTACACTTCTTATACGTGCTCTACAGAAAATATACCTGGTTGTGGTGGAGAAATTGGCCTGGGCGTTGAGGCCGTCAACCACCCTGATTAAAGGCGTCCCCCACTATACATAGGCTGAGTACGAATTGGTCAACACCCTTCACCAACCTCCATATGTAGCTTGTCACTCGGTCCAATTTACTATTTATGTATCGTGACGACGATGAGATGGGTAAGTTTTCCAAAACAGCTTAAGTTTAGTACTTGAAGCTAATCCTTTCTCTAGACCCTAAGCCATTACTAGCACCTAACCCCTAACTATGAGGTGACTAAAAATTCTTTTCTCCTTTACTTATTTTGTCCAAGCCGCATGAGTTCAAGTGGGACATTAGTCTCAGACCTACATGTATGAGGCTAGCGGCAATACACTATTACAATAGAAATATGCAGATCCGCATACATACGAATTGGTCTTTTTCCTTCACCTCACTCTGTCCGAACCATTTATATGATATATCATATTTGGCTCCGGCTTCAATTCCAGCATCTTCTATAGCTAGCTTGTTAGGTATGTACCGATCTCTCACACGTGTCGTCCACTGAACCGAGATCTCAGAGGATGCTGATTCTGTCGTGATTAGCCTCCATGTTTCCCAGCAATGATCCGGAAGAAAGGAGGCCAAAAGCTTATCGAAGCCTTGTTGATAGTACTTTGGCTGCTGTGAACGCGAGCGGCGAACCCTCTTTATCCAGTGACAACGCAATGGCGGCGATGAGTTCGAAGTTCTCCAAAACAGCTTTTATATTTGTCTAAACTCTAGGCCATCAGTACCTAACCCCTAACTATCGGATGACTAGAAATCATTTTCTTTTCAAATTTCTTGTTTTGCTGAAGTGCCCAAGCCGGGTTCAGGCGAGCCAACATAGACGCTCTATCTATATATACCTCATATTTGGCTCCAGCTTCAATTCCAGAAGCAGGTAGTTCTTCTAGCTAGCTAGTATGTACCAATCTCTCACACAGTGACATGTCGACTGGACCGAACCGAGAGAGGATGCTGACTATGTCGTGACTCGTGATAGCCCCCCACGTACGCGTTTCCTAGGGACCCGCAATAAAAGAGAAAGTGGAGCCGAAACCTCATAAAAGAGGCATTCGATTCGAATAAGGGCCAGGAAGGCCAAGTCCTAAGATGTCAGTGGAGCGGATTCATTCGATCGAATATGGGATCGAGATCCCCGAAAAGAGAGAAGTCCCCAGGATTACCCCAAAGCTAGGCCTAGCAAATGTGGCATCATACTGTAACAGAACTCGGGCCTCAAATCAACAAGCGATTGGGAATTGAATCACATATTGCCGAGTTAATTATAGACTCTAGAGGCATTCTGAGCCTCAGGCAGTGACGAGGGTCTGCAAATCAAGACGATATCAATGTCATAGATGACAGACACAGTCCTCATCCTTGTGTAAGTGACACACCCTGATCTAGGCGGTCTTACAAAGGACACCGTTGAAGACGCAACGGGATGCATCCCGTGGCTCCTAGAGACGTGCATCGAGAACGGAAAGATTAATTTGGAGAGCACCACATTGCAAGCTGTGTGGCAACAAGCATCTAGGTTCGCAACGGAAATACATGATGAAAATTTACATTGGGATATAACCATATCTACTAAATATATACTGGATTTATTACTTAATATGCCTTCTTTTCCATTGCATAAATAGGTACTTGCTTATCAAATCCCACCTCGTTCTTAAAGATCAACAGCTCTTTTCGAACGCACGAGCTATATTTTCTCGTCTCTCGATCTGAGGTTTCACGGTCGAGTCCCTGAGTGCAAGTTGTGCAACTTATCTAGCACGCCAAAGGGAAAATCATGTATTATGTACATTGATATGTACATACATACCCGCGACTCACGACAAATAATGAATAATGAGCCGCATGTGGGAGGCAGGGAACGCGAGAAAAGACTTAAAGAGAATGCTAGACAGGGGATCGGACCCAGATCATACCTTGAATAAAATTTAAATTTCACGGAAGATAATGATATGTAGGTATATATCTGATCGTAGAATTAGAGTCAGTAGCTACCTAGGAGAGATGGAGGAGGATGGAGGAAAGTATTGACGAAGCTTGAATGGTTAGAGGATAAAAGAAAATTCCAGAATGGATACATTACAGGAAGAGCGAGATATGCATGCATCAATGTACTGTACATTACACACGGGGGAGGAGAGAGAGGGCATATTGATATATAGGTATATATGCATATCAATTATAATAGTATATGATACATTTGAGGTCCTGTCAAATTGAGGAACATGGAATGTCTGAATAAAGTAATGACGAGAATAATGTATCATCGCCATCATTCACCATCAACATCATCAACATCAACAACATCAACAACAGAATATAAGTAGAAATAGATAGGTCAGAAAAAAACATCATGGAGAAAATTATTATTATGAACTGAGAAGTCATGAAATTCAAACTAATAAAATAGATCCATCCCGTGCGGAACCTGAACCTAATGATGCTGACCATCTAATTAAAGGAATATACGAGAATCTCGCGGACAAAATAAAAAGGAGTCCACGCCAGTGATTCACAGGAAAAGAAAAAAAGAAGAGCCATTGCATTCATATACCTCTTGGGACAGTCAATCAGATCGCAGTGGAAGCATAAATCATCGGCACCTCATTCCAAGATCATGAATAGACATAAGATCGCCGATACAACGTATGTACACATATAGTTTCTGTACACGTTCCGAATCAATTTCTTGTTCGTTTCCATAAAAGGCCAAAGGGGGTATCGAGAACCAATCGAAACAGGAGAGCGTCCAAAAATGAAACAGACTAGAAATTAGAATTAGATAAAAGAGTCAGTGAGATTTTAATCCTTTTGGTCCTCATTTTCGATGAGTTCGACGATAATCTGGCTCCGCACATATTCCGGATGTTGCATGCAAAATTTAACGGTACGCCCAGGATCAGCCTTGTCATTAGTCGAGGATTCTCCATTGACGTTGTCATCATGGGTAGGTGAGAAGCTGGCCGTGTTCGCACCACTACTAGTGAAGTGAGAGGCATTGCCACCATCATCTAGACAAACTACATTGCGGCCAGCGATGACCTGTCTCAAACGGCCGTTCATAGCATTCCGGACTTCCACAAAATCATCATTAAGCAGGATGAGAAATTTGCCATACAGGCATGCTGTATTGGCATGGCCCACAAAGTTATGGATCACACTTCGAGACACGTCACCATAACTGTTGACATATATAGCACATTCGCTGTATGCAACCAGGAACTCGGTCTCGCTGACTCGAAACATACCCAGGGGTCGCAGATCCTTGATCCGGTTGGCAATGCCGGTGAGATATTCCTGCGCCTCTGGGGTTTCCGAACGCAAATTCGGCACGGACCATGCATTTTTCTTGTCAAGTGTGAGGACTTCGATTCCCCGCTGCGTGGAGATGGCTACCGAACTATGAAACAAGTTGATACCATAGCTTTCCGTAGGGATGTAAAAATCATCATAGTCACGGAAGAATTCCGTTTGCCCACGTCTGGTTGAAAATAAACGACTACGACTCGTTGCGGACTTCTGCAAAACGGGTTCAAGTACCTGAGAAATTATAAGTTAATGTCAATTGATGAGGGAATGGGGAGAGTAAAAAAAAAGGAGGGACTACCTTAAAGGTAGACGAGATGCCATCCCGTTTTTTGTAGAAGACCAGTGTCCGATCCTTCATACGGCCAACGGCGAAGAATCCAACCTCACGACTACCAGAGAGCTTCTGCGGGGCTCTCCTTGCTGAATCGTGCTGTGAAGTTTGCGATGGCACTCCGCTAGCAGGGCATACGACATCAAGGTGATAGGCAATCAAGGACTTGTCGGCGATTAGGAGCAATAGGTTGAACTCTTCAAAAACGGAAATTTGCGTAACCCGGACCACTTGTATTGCCTTGAATAACTCCGTCAGCCAGAATAAAAAAAAATAAAAAAATAAAAAGGAAAAGGACAAAGAAAAGGAAAAGAGCAACATACTCTCACCCAACCACGTGCGTCACTATAGTCTGAGATGTATACGCCATAGTCGGTACCGATCGCACACCTGAGTCGACCCGGAGGTTGCTGGAAGACTGTCGCGCAGTTGACTGCTGCCCTACAGACAGGGTTTGGTCGTGTTGCCAGGGTTGGATACCGCTCTTCGACATGTCTGATAGCTCGATCGAGAGGCGTACCTTTGATAACGACGCTGCTCGAGCCTGCATTCTCCGAATGCCCAAACGCCGTGTCCGCAAGCACACGCAACCGAAAAGGTTCCTCGTTTTGGGCGAACAGGGATGCAGCATGCTTGGTCTTAGCTTCAATGATTTTGTCACACCACTCCTGTCGGTTCTGCACGGTGTGTGCATAGAGAATATATCCTGTCTTGCCCAAGTGTTTAATCTTAAAGGGGTAGAGGATCCTATCATCCTTTGGGTTTTCAATAACGGTGCTAGGAACGAAGGATTTGCCCGAGGACACACTTGCTGCGCCCATGGAGGCGTTAGTATTTGAATGTGTAAGACCTCCGGAAACGGAAGTCCGGGATGGTGGCGGGGGAGGAGCCACGGTGGAGATTCCCTTCACGGAAGATTTGACTACAGGATCGTCATTTGTGCTTTCCACAACAAGCAAAGATATGGGAATGGGCATTTTCGAGACATCGTAGGTTTCGAATTTTAGGGTTCTCGTGGGATCTTTATTAGTCACGATCTTTGCTAAGACAAGGTAGTGATCAAACAGGATAACGTATGTATCCACAAGATTAAATCTGGTTCTATTGCCTGGCCGTTGTAAACTGCCCTGGAAGATGATCTGGCGGCCTAGATGTTCAAGGTTCAATTCGACCTTCACTTCTGGCCGGAGCTGGAGTTTGGCGGAGAGCTCCATGAGGCCGACCTTTTTGGACATTTCTCCAACCTTGTTATCACAGTCCGCGGCCACTAGTTTGATCTCCTCGATGGCCTGGGCTAGGTTTGTCTTCTCTTCGGAGTCCTTGGCCATACTCTTGTACACAGTCGACAGTAGCAACGTATACCGCTGGATCCTAGTGATGGGAGCCTTCAGATAGGTATCCCAGCTGAGACGGTTTGATGCCTTTTTCTCGCGGGCCTGGTTAAGGAACCCCTTGAATTGGAGATTCCGCTCGGACTCCTTGCGAACCAGGTAATTGGCATTCGGGAACGTTGCTGCGTAGTCCGTATATGCTGCCTTCGCCTTCCGGATCCATTCTCGAAAGATATCACTGAACCCTACGATGAAGGGGCCTTGTTCTTTCTGTCGATACTTCAACTGTGCTAGTAGATACTCCTCATTAACCTTTTTCACGGCGTCGACCTTGCCAAAGACTTCTTGCAGGAATTTTTTGAGGCGTTTTGGACTTATGACGGGCGGTTGTATGGTGGCCAGCTGGTCACGGTACAGCCCCCGCAAGACATTCAGCTGGCTAATGAAGGCATCCTCAGTGGTGACAATCTCGTGGAGGATGTTTTGGCGGTCGATCTCTTTCTTGGGATAGGACTCCCGCACCTCCTTGGGGACATTATAGAAGGTCGCCCAATCCTGTTCTTTTCTTTGCGGTTCAGCCATATCCGCCCGGAGGTTCAATCTCTTCAGGGTCCTCATGCAATGGTGGGAGTAACAACGACCGGCCATTTCAGTTTCCTGTACATGAAGCTTTGATGAATAGCATCCCTTGCCGGTAATTTGGAACAAGACTCCGGACAAGGTCCCGGGTCCGAATTTGACCCATTCCTCCTCCTTCACCAATGCACCCTCTTCCAACATGTTTCTGACCACTCGGGCTCCCAGTGTTTCTGCATCCGCGATATTCATGGTGGGGACTTTGTGAGTGAACAGGGCAACAATTGCATCGATGATGGCCTGCTCTTTGAGATCAGTTTCATCCTCACTCAAGTCCCTGACCCAGGCAACAATCGTACTCAGTGCCCAAGGTTCGGAGCACCATCTAAACTGTTCGGACGAGATTTTGGCCGGGTTCAGCTTCTTGCGCCGGGCGGCCGGGATGGTTGGAAGGTCCAGCGCCATGGGGCTCGCATCCACGGGGGTCGCATACCCCATACCGCTGGACTGCCGCTGGAGCAGTTCTTGCTGCTGCTTGTATTTCGCCCGGTCCGCATCGGTTTTGGATCTTGTCGGCCGGTCGGGGCGGGGGGTCCCGCTCGGACTGGACAAGGAGGTTGATCGCGGGACTTGAGGCAGGTTGAGCTGGTTTTGTGGCTCGTGGGCATCCGGGGATCGAGGGACCACGGTGTACTGATCGGACCGCAGGCTGCCCTGCTCCGCAGGTCGATACATCCCAGCCGGAATCAAATGTGATGCGAGATTGGGATTTTTGGCGGGCTCGACGGGCGCCGGGGGCAGTGGCCGCATCCCCGGATGGAAAAATAGCTCACCGAGCTCATCTCTGGCTGGGCTCTGGCTGGCCGAGCGATCTACGCTCTCGGTTCGTGATAGCACGCCTTCGCCTTCGCCTTCATCCTCGTCGTCAAAGCTCAACCTTCGGTTCAGAGAGCCTGGCTCAGTCAATCCGCCTGTTCCCCCGGTATCCACCCGGGCCGCCGTGGAAAATGGAGGAAATGGATGGATAAAATCGTCTGCAAATGGTGGATAGTCATATTCATCCGGACGGATGGTCTTACCCCCCGCCAGTGGATTAGCCTCGATCCCGTTGTTGACGACCGTCTCGTCATCCCTCCCGGGGTCGGAGCTGAGACTGGGATCCTTGCCATAGGCCATATCTCCCGCGTAGCCACCCCCATACAGCGCCAGATCATGATGGGCGTAGTCACTGTCACTGCCGGTTCCTTGAAATGGAGGTGTGGTATGGCTAGGGGTGTGTGATTCCTGGATATCAAAGAGTGATGCGGATGTTTCACTCCGTCCTCGATGGGGGCGCAGTTCGGCATTCACTCGGTCCTGCTCATCCGCCATCTGCATCATGGCTAACCCAGCAGCAGCCTCCGCGTCACTGTCATCGCTGTACGCACTGTAATTCACATACTGGCCCGTGCCCGTGGCGATGCTGCCATTCGCAGGGGTATGTCTTTCGTCCGGTGAGGGGAGCATCGTCCCTGTGACTGCTCCCGCGATGGATAATGACGATGAGGAGGCGAACGGGTCGGGTGGTGTATCACATTGGTCGACTGGCTCACCGCGCCCCACTCGGGATGTTCTTGAACTGCTATTTGGGGTCACGGAGCCGACCCTCGGCCCCTCCTCCCAGTCCGATGGAGGTCCAGGTAGAGGTCGTGACTGTGGATGGCGGGCCAACGTGTCGGTCCGCCGCGGGGACGTCTGTCGGGGAGGCTGCAGAGCGGGAGAGGACCCAGACGGCCGGAGCGACGGCTGGTGGCTATCCGACCATTTCCCTTGGGAGTAATCGCTTTGAGGTTGATGTTGATGCATCGGAGGCACCGGTGGCTGTTCCTGCACCGCCAACAATGTGTTTGATTCGGCCAAGGACTGAGCTCCTGCGAAGTACGAGGTCTGCGGAGACGCATGGGAATACGATCGCGAGGGAAACGATCCGGTGCTGCTCCCAGAGTACGGGCTTCCCGAGGCATATGTGGCACCGACCGGTGACGGAGTCGTTTGACTATGCGTCGCGGAACTGGAAGGGACGGGGGGGGAGCTTGGCGGTGGTGTTGGCGAATAGCCATAGTGTGTCTCTGGCGAGGCATCGGAATAGCGTGGAGACTGGCGCGCAGCATAGGGATTTTCACCACGCAGTGGTGGCGGAGGCGGTTGCATCTGCGACGAAGGAAACCCGGCATGTGACCCGGGCGATTGGCTCTGTCGTTGGGATGCGGCGGCTGATGGCCGTTGTAGACTGGCAGTATTATAGCTTCCAAAGCTGGTGCCCTGGTACGCTGCCGGGTTGTAGGGTTGATATGCGGGACCTGGGCTGCCCTGCTGTGTCCCCACGCCGGTATACGTCTGCGAGGTGTAGCTGGCGGGTGCTGGCTGCGATTGCGAATGTGGACGGCTAAACGTCTGAGGGTTGTAGCCTTGTTGATTGGGCGACGTGGCTGGGATGGACGGCTGATATGGATGATGGAAAGAGAGTGCTGACGAGCCATGCGACGATGCGCGGCTCGGGGCCGATTGTTGAGAACTGGAAGCCGAGAACTGCGAGTGTCTCGACCCCAGACTACTCTGGACACTGCTAGAATTGTTGCCATACGATGTGTATCCACTGCTTCTCCCCGTATTCACCTCGCGCAACACCTGATTGTTGCCCAGCCGGTCTTCGAAGTACTCAGCGTCATCCCCAGCGATGAAGCTGGGGACCCGTCGCAGCTGGTGCTGGTGTGGATTCTGGTGTTGATGCTGTTGGTATTGAAATTGATGCTGTTCCTGCGACGATAGTGGAGGAGGAGGAGGAGGCGGAGGAGGAGGAGGATGGGGTGGTTGTGGCGATAGTGATCCTTGAGGCAGGTAGGTACTATATTGGGACATCGATTGCGATGAAGGACTCGAGATGGGTGGTGGATTGTTCGACTGGCCATAGTAGGCCTGATAGTCGTGCTGGTACTGAGCCATCTTTGAGATGTAATCACACCTGCTGCCCAGAGACTGCGACCCAATCCAGCGTCCAGATCTGGAGTTGGGTAGATGGCGTTGCTGCGGGGAAGACGGGTCTCTAGCGACAAGCGGTTTGTCGCGATCAGTACTTTACTAGTAGTGACGATCAGAAGAAGAAGAGGGAAAGAGAGGATGAGGATGAAGAAGAACTGTTTGTTTTCCAGATCCCCAGCTCATCCGGAACTGAGGACCGTCACGAGTCAAGTTCAAGGTGGTTGTGAATAATAATGTGATGAGGCTGCGACGTAGCATTCCCAAGGCCGCTTATGTATGTATGACTTGGAAAAGGCTTTGAACATCCAACCAGATCGAAGCCTTGGAGTGACCAAAAAAAAGGGGTGATTGACTTTTCTTTTCTTTTTTCCTCTGCTCTTTCTTTCTTTCTTTTAAAGAACTGTTCTTTTAGTCCAGTATTTGGGAACTTCCTGTTGGTATGATACCGTTGGGGGAATAATGAATCATCTTTGTTCTCCACTTTCTGCGGATAGACGGGAATGAGATTATTGGAGCAATACTGCGGCTGAAGCTCTTGAATAGTACGGAAAGGGAGGAGAGAAGTTCTATATAAGATGATGATGGCTATGATTTAATTATGTGGCGTTATTCGTTTCACAGCCTCAACAAGCCGGAGCACCAGCCACGAGGAGGTGGAGTATCATGATCACGTGTGTTTCCAACGTTTTCCTGAACCAATCAAATGATATTCCTCCCTCGGATGGTCTATATATATATATTCAGAACTCTATTGCGATGTCTATCTGAAGTGATATGGTCGATCGATCTCTCATTCAACCCGCCTCGCCGGGCTCCTACAACGTCACAGTACTACTTTAGATACTGTCGGAAACCTCGGAAACCTCCAGTGTGGGTAGTTACATTTCCCCACTGAGGATACCCGATAAAAGGATCAGCACTTTTCTCTTCATGTCTCATGCACTTCCTGTATTTAGTATCAAGCAAGCATGTTTTACCATACTCCTAAATAGGAGATCTTGAAAGTATAAATACTGCCTCCTGCCCCGGAGATTCCCATGTTCCCTCACCTCTTCACTTCGACAGATACCAACCTCGGCAGCAGCAGCCTTGACAGTCTAGTTTTGGTGTAATTGCAGCTCAGGTATAGAGAATTCATTGATTGGACAGAAATTTGAAAGACAGAACCGCCGATGTCTGCTACACAACGAGACAATGTCCATACGGCCGCTGTTTGGAGGCTGACTCAAGGATATCAAGAATCCCGACAACAGTGCATTCTCGACGTACCCTACGAGGACAAACGAGCTGACAGCTTTCGTAGCTTGTTGACAAATCGCTCATGAAGGATGGTTCATACTAGCAGTAGAGTATAGAGAGGAATGGTGGAAGTGACATAAACGGTAAAGATAATAACAGGAACCGTGGAGGCCATTATTGAGAGGATAATGGAGAACACGGTCAAGACAGGAGTCGGGAGTCGATCTGGTGTAATAAGATGAAGGACGATATCGAGCCTGCTCTATTTCTCGTTGGTTTAGATCATGGAATTCAGCTTTCGTGCGCACTAAATTGGACGAATTATTCGCCACTGGTCAACGAAAGGACCTCCAATCGCTTGACAAAATCATCGACTTGCCGGTTAACCAGAACTGTCAAGTCAAGCTCTCCCTCCTCTGGACGAATTAGCGGAAGCACTCAATAAAGCCATTGCCCCAGAGGGACAGCACCCTAGAAAGCCGAGAAATCGTACTGGAGTGGAATGTACATACATACCTAACCATAGAGCACTCTGGAGGAAGAGACCCTTTCGCATCTTGTAGTTTGCCAAAAGTCCATCCAAGTCAAGTATCAAAAGCAGTCTATCAGCTTCACATTCTTTTCTTCCATTTGTCTAAACTTCCGCTTAGCAATTATTAAAGCATTGAGCTTGGGAACATAGATCTCTTATGGCTATATCTAATAGCTACCTATTTGTGGAACATGAAAATACGCCATCCCGTTTCTATATAGATACAGCGTTGATGTTTTTCTGTGGACTTGTTTCAGAATGTTGTCTCAGACTTGGGATGATGTTGTACATACATATGTACATATGTGCAGGGGTACCTAATCCACCATCATCAAGTGTGCAGATTTGACACGGGACAAATCCCCCCTTGAAATGTCACGGTGCGATATAGAAGAGAAGTGAGATATAGGGACCAAATTTGATACATACACCGATGGTGTTTGTTTTGTCTCGCTGTCAACCACCTGCAACCAAGCACCGACGGCAATATAGGTATATATAATATCATATCCAAAAGGCGCTTCGAAGCCCAATAAGCAGACAGACTGCGACTGGAGGAATTTTATTTGGGCTACCTTACGGCGCCATGGGAGTTTGGCGCTACCGTAAAACTACGGTATCACAGCTGTACGTATCATAGCTCATTGACGAATTTCTCTTATTTTTACCTCAAGTCTTGCCTGAGCCGGTAGTGACGATGGATATCGACGTGCATAAGCTTCGTAGTAAGTTTGCCGTCTTTCCTTGTCGCCGCATTTTGATGGCTTGGGTGTTGTCACATCGAAGATATCGTGCGCAGATCCAGACCAACAGCCTTGAGCAGTCTGATCCGCCGATTAGATTCTTTAGCTGTCTGGGGTGATTCCAAAAGTTCGGTCTCAGTACTCACTGTTTTGGCTTTCCAGTCGATCGGATTCGGGCCAAATGTGCCCCCAGGAAAGATGGCTTGGTACCATCGGTTCACGCTCCGCCACTTAACACCTACCCTGTCCAAACCAGACCTCTTTGGAATTCATGTCAATTATTTTAACGCTTCAAAAAATGACTTTCCTGTTGGCTCTCTCGTCTTCTGCCATGACAGTTCTTGAATCTGTGTCAAATGACCCCGTTCTCTCTGTTCACGCCACTTCATTATTAAGGTACCATACCTTGCCTCCTTTTTCTTCCAATTTTCCTTATTCATCAACCTACAGCTGTCCTGGAGATCACACTGCGGTTGACTACTACGAAAAATGCCCCCCACAAAATGCCAGCGATTCGTTTATTGGAAGGGTCATTGCAACGAACACGACAGACGGTTGCCGCTTCTTCTCTGTCCAGGTGACAGCTTTCAAACACAGGGACAACGGTGAATCAGGTTACGAAACATTCCATCTCATGGGGTTAGCGAAGCACAGAAAGCTGGAATAATAAGATGCATTACCCATTGAATTCATCGAAGGAAACCTTACTCTGCGCCAACGTATATCGGGAGCCATCAGACACACGAGATGGAATGTTTCGTAACCCGATTCACCGTTGTCCCTGTGTTTGAAAGCTGTCACCTGGACAGAGAAGAAGCGGCAACCGTCTGCCGTGTTCGTTGCAATGACCCTGCCAATAAACGAAACGCTGGCATTTGTGGGGGGCATTTTTCGTAGTAGTCAACCACAGTGTGATCTCCAGGACAGCTGTAGGCTGATGAATAAAAGGAAAATTCGAAGAAAAAGGAGGCAAGGGATAGTACCTTAATAATGAAGTGGCGCGAATAGAGAGAACAGGCTCATTTGATACAGATTCAAGAACTGCCATGGCAGAAGACGAGAGAGCCAACAGGCAAGTCATTTTTTGAAGCGTCAAAATAATTGACATGAATTCCAAAGAGGTAGACGGAGCCATCCATACAAGTGGCGATCTCCAAGGAGTTGCCACGTGGAGACGAGGGAGATTGCACAATCTCCAAAACACAGGAAAACGAGCAAAAAGTATTGGGAGAAAGAGCCATGTTTGGGGGACTTGACACATTCTTCCCATAGCGGTGGCAAACTTGGCAGATATAATAGTAAAGGTACTTGCCTAGTATGACGACTGCCCCTTTGAGGAATTCTGATTCATTTTGTATGATTTCATGGTCGCAATTGATCGAAAAGCAAAACCTCTTACTTTTACAAAGATGAGACTGCATCAATGACCCTATGACTTAACTTATCGAGGATAAACCTGGAACTCCCTGTTGATGCCATTGAAAACCAAGGTCTATATCGCCAGACCCGAGGTATATTATTGAGTGCGTTTTCAACTTCGAGCGGCGTGAATAGAATTGGAGCGTATGGATGAGAGCACATAGAATTTCTGATTCTCTCGGTGGAACGGGTCGCCGGAGAGGTCGACCAAACCGCTGAAGTAGAAGTCGATGGGGAAAAGGTGATCGTAAGAAAGGAGAACGCAAGAAGGAGTGGACGGAAACATGGACGAACGGGAGAAGAACCATTCATCGATATGGTTGCGGAAGGCACATATGTTGACGACAATCTCCCTCCAATCATTATCTGAGGGCAAAACAACTCGTTCTCTTATTTTCAGTGTATATGATCGCAACGAGGGAGCTCGACAAGCGCTGACAACCACGATAGCTGACAAATGCCTTTTGATTCAGGCCTGGATCCGGGACTGGAAACGCCGTTTGTCCTTTTTGGTGTTTTGTACTTTCGAAACTGGCCCATCAATAACTTCGGCAATTCCGTGCCTCCCTGGTACAGCGATATCTTTTAAGGAGAGTTTGAGCCAGTGCGCGCAAAGTTGCTTCCACTCAGCTCCCAAATCCTCAATTCGTCAAAGTTCGGATTTCTAATACCAGGATTGCCACATTGGCAGTGTAGGACTTCGCATAATCGAAATCATCTGTTATGTACACCCAATTTAGTAACCTGTCAGTTGTTGAGGTCGTGGGGCCCCTTCCCACTGGGCCTGCGACGAGTATTGATAAGATTGATGTACATGTACATACCTGGTCGACCAACCTTGTTGTCGAGTTTCTATACAGAAGCGGAGACTAACCAGCGACAGTCCTTGAAAGAAGACATTTTTTCCGGAAAGAAGGCCATCGGGGAAATAGCACCTTCACAGAATAATGAGGAAAATACAGGCACATCTCAACGTCGACGTGCACGCGGATCGGGACGTGGCAGAGGTCGCGGTCGTGGACAATCGCTTGCTATAGGTATGATATCAGCGAGAAGGAACCCGAAACACCATACAGTCAAGCGGCTCCAGCATCCGAAGCCCAGGATGTCAAATCGTGCAGAAGCCAAAGTCGGATTTCGATGGCAGAAGAATGTGGGAAAGCGGTGAGGCAGACGGTGAAATACCTATCGATGGCAGAAAATCATGTAACCGCCCTCTGCTAATAGTGTCGGCTGCCTGAGGCCTCAAGATCAGAATATGATATGGTGCTCTTACATATGGTGCAAAGCGCCTTAAACCGACCACTTTGGCATGTACCGGACATTTTTTTCGAAAATTTTTGAGTCGGGGTTTTAGCAAGAATAGGCGTTTGAGCAACCATTTTTTAAATACAGTTGGTAATCTGTCTGTAATAC
>NPHW01003193.1:0-10323 GCA_002240705.1 Elaphomyces granulatus
AGCGAACATGGTTGTTAGTTCAAATGCATTAGTTGCAGGGTTAGCCCTTAGGGTTTCAATAGAGGTGGTGCAGCAAGACGTCGCCATCGCATACGTTTACTGGTTGTCACACTCGATTGAAGTTTAAACAGAGGTGGTGCAGCAAGACGTCGCCATCGCATACGCTTGCTGGTTGTCACGCTTCATCCCGGGTTTCTGCTTAGCATTGAACGGATTGGTTGAAGAATTCGAGCCATATATTGTACACTCTTTGCCTCCCGCTTCCCATCATCCGACGTACTAACGGTGTTTTTTGCTTGGAGAATGCAACATAGGGGGCCCATTGGACAGGATGTTTGTGTTCTGATAGGGGGGTGGCTTCTTTGAGGTATTGGATTGGAATTTTGTGTTCTTATGGGGGGTGATTGTGAAGTATTAAATGGGGTAGGTATCACGTTGTGTAGAAATAACGAAGAAATAATAAATAGCAAAATATATATATACGCCATCTAGGCCTCATTAAAAACCACCAGACGCCAAAAAACCTTAAGTGAGGAAAAAAAAGAGGTCGTCTAGGGAAAAGAGTGCCCAGTAACAGGAATAATAATAAACGTGGGTTTTAAAGAAAAATAAAATTTTGCTCCCCCTGGAATTGATATGGTATTGACATGAAAATGGTTTATCCACCCCCTAAGGATGAAGTGAGCATTTCAGGCGGGGTTCATCCTTGATTTGGATTTTGTTTAGGAGTTTCGCCTTGCTCAAGGGTTCTAGGGGTTGGTGGAGTGATTAGGTGAGCAGCATCACCAGATTTTTTTTGCTGTTGAATGGGTTGAACGGGAATAGGTTGATTGAAAAGTTTTAATTTTGATTGGTTCAGGCCTCAAGCAGAGGAGAGTTGTGGAGATTCGGGATCCTCTGTGGCCTTTCGCTTCCTTGAAGTCGGCTCCAGAGAGGTTTTTTCTGGCAGGTGGGCGGTGTAATGCTTCTTTTGCTCGTGATAGAGTGCCCTGCCCTCTGCCGTCTTAAGATATTGTTGGCAACGTCGTTCTTGATGTTTGTGGACTATCCAGCCATCGGGCCGTAGCTCTTCGAAGAGATTTCGACATTTTTCCACGTTGTGTCGACCGTTGCAGGCTGAGCATCTTCGTTGGAGTTGAGGGGCGACATTCGTTGAATTGTTCAGCGGTCTATCTCTTGCACCGTCCACAGGCTCACCAGAAAGGGTTGGAAATGCTCGTCGTTCAAATTTGGGGGGCCTGTAAGTTATATTGAACTTATTGATTAGCTCTTCAAGCGAAAGATCTAGCTCCCCTTCTTCAGCCTTCAGGTTATAAGCCGCAAAAATGCTGGGATTTATGGCCTCGCATGATTGTACGAAGTGGCATATTAGATATGACGAGGTGGCCTCGTGTGGGGGGTCGTCGATGCGCTTCCCCTTGGTAAGGATCTTGACGTATAAGTTAAGCCATGATTCGACTCCCAGGCGTTTTGGGCCTATCTCGAGGCGTTCAAGGTCGGACTCAAGGAGTTGTCGAAGTGCAGCCTCCGACGGCTTCGCTACACGTTGGAGGATTTGGAGCAATTTGTGTGGTTTATGTTCGTTGAACAGGTATTCTTTGAACTTGGGCCCCACGGTTGTACGGATTAATTTAGACAGAACCCCGAGGTTCTTCTCGTCCTTTTCGTACAGTGCAAGCCTTACTTTGCACGTATTCCATCGGCCAGCAGAATCCTGTCCAGTAAGGTATTGTTCAAGTTTGGGGTCGATTAGAGGTTATGGTTGAGTGGAAGCAGGCTCGGATGTTTGTGTGGAGGATTGAATAGTAGTATTTGTTCCAGTGGGAGTGGTATTGACATTGCCCCTATCTCTTGTATAGTAATATACGTCTGGTTCGACATTGGTAGGGACATTCTTCTCACCTGGGTCTACAAACCTCCAGATTTTGGCCGTGGTGGCCTCGCTTCGGATGAAGTCAAACCAAGCAGGCCAGTCTTCCTGCTTCATCAACTTGACCTCGGTTGATTCGTATGACATCTTGATGATCGATTGATGATGATGATGATGATGATGTTATATGAATGACAATAGAATAAGTAGTTATAGATAATAGATTGGTTGAGGGTACGTGGAGCGATACGCGTTGAGTATGAATAATAAATGTATGGATGATAATGAATAGATGATAATGGTGGAATAGATGATGATGGATAGTTCGATTGAAAAAACTAACCGGCTCAGAACTATTGACTGCTAGGTTCACCCAGAAATTATGAGAAAATAGGAAGTGGTTTATAGCAGTCAAAGACGGAAAACGTCTCAAGATGATTGTGATTGAAAAGAGGTTGAAATTGATGGCATACAAACTGATATGTAATTGCTTGTCTGGAGAAGAGGTTTTCACCCCCTTATATACATGTATTGACTGACCATTATTTGGTCTAGTCTTCAAGTAGTAGACAAGGTGTCAAGATGAAGAACAACCATAAAAAGAAATCAGTCTAAAATTAGACATAACAATGAGTCAAACACGAAACATACGTCTTATCTCAGATATGAATATAGTAACCATAAACTAAATAATAATAACTTGAATGTTTATGTCATCAGGGAACCTCATTTTCGTTAACAAATTTGATGTTCTTTTTCCTTTGCCAGCTCTGGGGGAATCATGAGCCAGGCCAATCCAAGGGTAACTGGTATAGGAGGAAACAAACAATACAAACACAATACATAGGTACATCATTATTGGATGACACTGCGGACTCAGGCTGGCTCCGGGCTCCCCAAATGCCGAGTCGCTTACTGAGAAGGTCCGCTCGCTTACGTCACTCGCCTCGGGCATTTTTCTCAACCAGGCATAACTGTTTCACTCGTCATTCGAGAACTTGAAGCCTTCAAGCGATTGACAAAGCAGTATTAGCTATCCCAACGGATTCACCTAATGAGTGGCTCGTCAGCGAGATGTCACTCACTGTTACTCCAAACCCATGCGAGGTGCAGTTGGCCGTTGCTACTCGCTCGTTGAACGACTCGTCATTGATCTTGAAAATGCCATCTCCCACTAGCTCATAATGCGACAGCGATATATCGTCACCCGTTGAAGTGGACAATACCAGGCACAGGATACAGGCAACATTGCTTGAAATTACGATTTCAAAAGCAGCGAGCTGCCTGCGAGACAAAGGCATCCCGATCGTGGAGTACGGGGAACAGCTACAATCCCGATTTGGAAATCCGGTAGTAATTCTGGTGAGACCAATTGACCACAGTTTTTCTTTAGCCACAGTAGTATCCTGACCGGTATATTATAGACTCTAGAGTGGGCTGTGCCTGATAAACAGCTATCCCTCGCATCTCAGATGCTCCTCGAGAACGGGTTCCCCATAGGTGGCCGCTCCCCCTTCCTCGTTGACTTTAATGGGGAATGGGAGACTGCAGGTGTGATGCATACCATCGAAGTGGGCTATATCTTCAACCAAATACGTATCCATCTTTACCCTCTTTCATTTGTCGACCTCACGCTTGAGGATACCATTGAAGCTAGATCTACTTTCGACAAGTTCCAATGCATCCTGACCCCCAAGCGTCCTAATTTCATGCTGTCTTTGATACGCCACCTTCTCAAACGTCCAATCGGCGCACCCGGAAGAAATAGAGTCTACGGTGAACTTTTCGGTTTTTTAGCCTACTTCGTCTTTCACGAGCCACCGTTCCATGAAAATGATGAAGTGGAATTAGATAGAGACGAAGAAGTTGACGAAGAATTCGAGAAAAGAGTAGAAGAAGCAATTATTGAAGTAAAGAACTGGGACTGGGGATGCACGGATCAGAAGTATCTTGATATAGTGGAAGCCCTTATCCGTGACCCCCGCCACGCTCGGACACTGAGCGAGTGTCAAGGTTCTATCTAATAAAACTTTACTTTCTCCTGCCAGGTAACTGAAGACGAGATCTTCCTCATTCAATATCTCATTGGCCTGTACCATACAATACATCTTTCCTTATGATAGAGTACCAGCTTTTCTCGATAGAGAATATGAAAGGTTTTCTTTACCAACACTATAGTAATTTTATCTCATTCTCGGACAACTTACAGCTGACCAGCATATTAATACTATAATTTAGCCATCCCGCGCCAGCCATGATGTCGAAGTTGAAAACACTCAGCTTGATACTGCTCATCACTCTCTCAACTTATCTTCCAGGGGTATAATTACCAGCAAGGTTGCTAGTTTTTTGCAGCCCGAGGTCATGTGCGTCTAAGCTTGCCCAAAAAATTGCCTCAGGACCTCAGGTGCTCAGGCTTCCCAAAAGAAAAGGCATCGGAGGTTCGGCTGATGCATGACGTCTTCATCTTCAATAATCAATAAATTTCATATGTATCAGATGGAAAGTATGATTTGTAAATATGCGGCTCCATTAGAAGATGGGGGCACCTGAGGTGGCACGCCAGTGGCGTGCCACTTGGCAGGAGATGGCACGGTGTTGTTTAGACGCTCCTTAGATTTTCCCAGACCGATGCTGGACCAGCCATCAAGTCCAGGCCACGCAAGCTCGGAGGATGTAAAAGGACCTGGCATCAATGTGAGCTTGAGGGTGATGAGCTTCAAGGTGATCTCTCCAAACTTACTCAACTTCCTTCACAAAACTCGCTTGGGCCCTGCAAGCCTCACGAGTCACGAGAGATGGAGGAGAGATAGCATTTCTCCATCGTCTTGACCGCCAACTCGCTAATAGCGGGACCTTGTGAGTTCCTGTAATCAATTGGTAAGCTCACCTAGTTGACGGATCTGACCCTCGGAGCTGCAGATGCTCCAGGCTCTTTGCCCCAGAGGGCCGCGGCAGGTGAGTTACGGAAGAAGCCCGGATGCCTCCAGCCTTGAAGCATTTTGACAGCCGATCATACAAGGTCGTGTAGGCAATTGTAACCTTCCGCTTCCTGAAGGCCCGGAAGACTTCTTCGACTACCATAAAACGCGAGTTCATGCTCAAGCTATATCAGAAAGACTTGAAGAGAACTTAGAGAATTGTTGCCAGTGGCCAAGCGGAGTACACTCACAGCCGCAAAATAAATACCACCCTGCACAATGCACATGACGGGATCACGATGCGGGGAGGCCGTGCTCGACCTTCCCGGTCTGGTTCGTCTTTCCCGTCCCCATCGCGAGAACCAACGGCCAGCATGGCGAGGTGTCGAGCTGCAGGGGGATGAGATCTGGCAGCTCAATGCCCACGCGGTTGCTGCAACGTGGCAGCATCGCGTTCGCGAGGAGCAGGTCCGTCAGGGCTGTTGATGCCGAGAGAAAGCTGGACCGACCAGAGCGACGTCAGGAGCTCATCACCGGCAGCTTGCCAACAAGTCCTCGACGCCAGAGCCTCATCGCCGGGCTCTTTCACGCGCTTCCTTTTCTTGCTGCAGGTCTGCAGGTCGATGACCTCGGTGGCAAGGAAAGCCACAAACCTGTCGACGATAACGAGCTCACCGTCAGTAAAACCCCGCCCACGCCTACTACCAGTGTCAGTCTGATCGGCCCGCGACCGATCCAGTAACACTAAGGCTGGCTGAAGGTTGATGCCACCGAAATGAGATGGTGTACTGGCTTTGGCACGAGCGGCTTACCGTATCTCGTCTTTTGAAACGCAACAAGTGGACACGAAAAGAGATGAGAAGAATATTCATGGATAGAAGCGAGAAGAGTACACTAAGAACACCGCTAGCCAAGCAATTAGATGTGATCAACGCGTTCGTTACGAAGGTCCCCTCTTCTCTGCCAACTCATACGTTCAGAGGGATGGTTTCAGGGAGGTACCATGGTCCACAAGGGTCCTGTGTTGCGATTAAGAACGTCTATGTTGACGATATTGTGCTTGCCTATCGCAAGAAGCATGAGAAATAAAATGGTTTCTAGGCATCAATATCATCAGGCATCGGACGAAACGACCAATCTCGCTCTCTCAGGCAGCCTATATTGATAAGGTTGCAAATAAGTTCAAGATAGACACTCAAGGAAGGATGCCAGACACAAGCATGGAAAAGAAAACTGGATATAGAAATACCTTTTTTACAACAACATGTTAGAGTCCAGTATTTTACACGCTTTCTATACTTTGGAAATGTGAAATATCTGAGCTCAGCATGCTTAGGTAAAGGTTCCATTCCTCCTGATTCACAAAAGTTCAAAAGTGGATCACAATCCTCGACGCCGTTATACCGGATTATAATGAGCTAAACATTTCCAATTTTTTATGAATTTTTTCTTTTTTTGGGTCCTTAGTTTGGTCATGAGAAATTTTTTAAAAAAATTGATTCCCTGGTCCATTCCTTCCGAATCCCAACTACCAGTCATCTCTCCTTCCTTAACTACCCCAGCCATCTTTTCCTTCACTACCAACCATCTCTCCTTCCTTAACTACCACAGCTATCTTTTCTACTAGTCATCTCTCCTTCGCTGTCAATTCTCGTTCGTCTATTAAAAGGGTTGATATCTTGATATCAAGACGAGCATAAATTTACGTTTTTTTCCCCTTCGCGCCACCCCAATATGAGTTTCACTGCATTGGCCCCTACGGCATTCCATGAAGCCCAGGGTGATAGGGAATTCCAGCACCTAGATGCTGCAGCTGAGACTATTACGGCGGCACTCGAAAAATTAGGGATTCGATCGGTGGCTACGCTGTCTCCCTGATAGGAGGACAAAGGGTCACGAAGGTAAGGGTAATTCATGTTTAAAGACTTATTATTCAATACTGATGAACTTGGGAATCAGGATCTTGATGTCATTGTTGACGGTAATCCTGAAACAATCCGTGATACTATCGCATCGATGAGAAATGATAAATTCGTAATGCTGGATCTAAGAAAACTTGCCGTGTCTATTGTAAGTAGCCATCCTCTTTCCTTTGTCCATCAAGAGCACGAGGCTTTACTTCTCACCATGCCTGGCATAGAACGGCAGAACAATCAAGGTCGACTTGCTACAAGGCGGACGTAATATAACGTATTCCACCCCCACGCGAGACACACCCTTACGCGAGACACCCCATACAAAATGGGGTCAAAAGTTTAAATTTATATGGGGTGTCTCGCTGTCTCGCGTGGGGGTGGAATACGTTAACCCTCAAGCTGCCAAATGCAAAGACTGCAGGAAAATATGAAGCGCCCTCCCGCGTTTCAGACACCACAGGCGAGTTATTATCTCTTACATTTGGTGGCCCCAGCTAACATTCAATAGTTCCTATACTCCACCCGTCAATTCTGTTCCTAACTAAGTTGAAGCGTTGGAGGTTTATTGTCCAGTCCAGGAATCCCAGGAGCGTCGCAAAGGCCCATTCTGATCTTAGTGACATGCAGTGCATATTGAAATGGCTGTTAGCGCGTGGGGGAAAAGTCGACTTCATAGGGTACGAATCTAAGCCTAAGTCGGATTTTTCCCGGGCCTATTCAAAATGTATATCCTAGTTTCGGCGTCTCGTCCTCTTCTGAAAGGAGCATTAGAGGAAGAGGATTATGAATTCATCGCGGAGGATAGGTACCAGGAAGAGGACGGTGCGATACACGGTCTTTGAGTTCGAGGAACTACTTGAAAGTAGTTCCATAGATGCCAAAGGGAAGGCAGAGATTGTATGTATCTTCGAGTGACAACTTTGCAATAATTATTTAATCCATTCAACATTGTAAGAATTCTGTAAACCATCCAAACATCTCCACCGCCCAACCGGATCGTTTAAGTGTATTGCAATTGATAATCGATACTAATTGGACGACGATGGCGTTTACCGTATTTTTCTTTGTTTATATAAGAGCGTCAGGTCCGAGTAGTTCTATGGTCATCATCAGGCATGTGAAAACCCGCATTCCCTTTTCCTTCTCCCTTCCTGTATTGAGATATTTGTCCAATAGCCTCTCTATGGAAATTCCCTTACACCAATGGCTCCTCCTACCAATGCGCTTGTTATTGTCGACGATGATTCTCCATCTAGGAACGCTTAATTCCACACTTGACGCCAGAGCAATTTTCCGGCAAAGAACGAAATTCCAACCTCAGAACAACCTCCAGTTAAGAAACGCAAGATAAAGGCTGTCAAAACCTGGAGTTACGCACGCGATCCTAGGCCTGGAGAACCTGAGCGATAAAACGGATGTAAACTTTGGTACTACTATTTCGATAATGAGAAAGGCTACTAACTCTACCATCAATACTACCAACGTTCGAAAGCACCTACGAGACAAGTATGGAATACCTAGTAAATATTGAACTTTAAGGAGAGCTAATAAATAGATTTATGTATACTGAAAAAGCAAGAAGAATGGAAGGTAAGCAGACGATCCTCCTCACACAGGGACTCCTTGATATTAATGGATGCTAACTAGTAACTAGAGATTATTAGTCTAGAGTACATGCATACAACGGTTCATCATCATCATGATGCTGGCTCTGCACAGGTGCTTGTGACTATCATAGGTACACTTCTTTCTCTATATATACCTGTGTGATCAGAAAAGACCAGGTGGTTTGTGTTGAACGGCACCGACCAGCAATGGTAGCAAAATCTGGAGAACTTCAACCTCCCAAGCTTGAGGTCAAGCCTTCTGATTGCAAGGTTGAAGGAATGCCAAGCAGCGAAAACGACCCTACTTCGGATTATTTTAAAGATATTAAAATCCATATCGAAGCTTTCCTGATCCTTAAATCCAAATTCTTGGCTATTCTTCTCACTCTCATAGAATCTTCCAACGAGACTCAAGGCTACATTCGAAGCATTCATGATGCAGTGAAAGAAATCAACAAATTGTATCTCCCAACGCAGCATTGGTACTACTACAGCTCGGAGGCCTTCCTCTGGACATTCTGGGATCACTACTTACGGTCGCGAAAAGGATACCCTACAACGACGATCCTAAACAAAACCTCCTTATCGATTTTTAACCAATCTGCATCAAAAGACAATGGGAACCGTTTCTATCTGGAAGGTAGGTGTTTCTTATTTCCTTCCCTCACACGGACAGAAGCATGCCTATCCACTTTTCAGGTGCTAGCTAAGTTTATGGTGAGGCTAATTGAAATTTGTTCTAGGGCAGCGAATCGCGAGTATTGCGAGACCTCCATTTGCTAGGCACGTTATTGAGAGATAAATGGTGTGGTATGTTTCATCCTCATAATTAATGACCAAGCTTCTATATCACTAGGTCAGCTGCTGATTTTAGAGGACTATAGGTCCAACTGTGAATAGAAAAATCCAAAAGTCCAGTGAATGGTTGAATTTGAACTCTTTCACTGCACGCATAATAAATGAAGGCCTGATCGATGGGTCTATTTTTGGTCTTTGGGAGATCAGAAGACCCTTAGAGGAAGAGAATGCTGCTAAGGCGATCGCCAACTGTCACGTATCTGTGGCAAGTGAGTGGATGATTAGAAGTGGGACACAGTTGTATGGCAAAGTACTGAATGCAGGGCCACTGGATGAGCGTCAGGCGAGGATAAATGGGTGGATCCCTGTACGATGGCAAGGTCGGCTTTTCAAGAACGCTGGGACTTTTGGAAGTTGCGATTATCCATGATGAAGTGGATGAGGATGTCGCGAAAACGGCCGAACAAGCTGTAAGGACAATGGCGGGGTTTGAAAAGGTCATGGGGGAAGCGTGATATGGACCTCTTCACGCCTTGAACGATCATCAAGGACTGATCCCAAGCAAAAAGAAAATAATAGAATGGAGAAGGGAAAAACTCGTGTCGCTTGATTTTTCTAACATGGAGGGTCTCAGAAGAGCCTTGAGTTCCATCGTATGTACTAATAATCGCAGCCGGCAGCGGGGCAAAGGTCAAAGCCAGTGTAAATGCAAGCTGGATGAGATAAATTCACATACGAGATACATATGCCTATCAGAAGTAATATAACTTTGAACATACACTATAGGTAGGTAGACTTAGTGTCAAACACCTCCACCCCAAATTATTGGGGTGGCGTATATACTACCTGAGTACTATCTACCTAAGCCCGCCAGAGAACGAATTGGCAGGCCAAAAACACGTGTAATATCTATAGACTATAGATTTAGCGATATATACAATAAACTCGAGAGATTCTAGAAGCAGGTGGCAGTGAGTAGAGTACCTCATCGACTATAGTACAGAGCGAACAAGCATGAAAGGAAGCAAAATTTCGTCGCTACTGGACTCATGCGGGGAGATGACATTTATTGAGGATGAGAAGGGTTGAGATTAGGGAAAGAGAGGGGATGATCACGTTCAGGTGCAGATACTGTGTATTAGTTTCTTCTTCTCCACGCCCCTCGAACATGCGAGAGAAAGTGATGAAAAAAAAAAAGGTGGTACCTATCA
>NPHW01003195.1:299-19009 GCA_002240705.1 Elaphomyces granulatus
GTGTGGCGCAGTTCCATTTGGCCCAAATGAAATGAGAAATTTGGGTTACTGACCGGGCCCTAAGGAGTTGGTCCGCGACCCGTCGGCTTTCGCAAAGATTTCGCATGCATCGGGGGGTTAACGAAAAATGCCCGAAAAAGGCCCAAGATGTACATGTGTTACATGTATCATTAGGCGATGCTTACTATTAGACTTGGAACGCAGAGCTTGATCTTTACCAACAAGGCTCCCAGTTAGAACAAACCACATCATAATACATGCCCAAATCGACTGTTACATATACGTGTTGATTATCCCAACGCTGTGCCTGTTGGCCGGAATACTCATTAGTAACTGTACAATGTTGTAATTCAATAAAGTGATACTTTGAGGTAGTAGATCTTGGTTGCGATCAGAGATATGTTATATGTAGTACATTTTTTCCTTCTGCAACGTAACTATTCTCCCTTAAGGAGGTCATTATCTTCATTGGTATGATACAACGACACTGCACACGCAAGTCTGTAAAACAGGGGATATCTTCCAACAATCATGACGCGTACTTCAAATATGAAAAGGCAAGCAAAAGGTGCCATACTAAGGGTACATAATGAAAATTCTGGACTCGTGTGATTTAGTCTTTCTCGTCTCCAATCTTTGGCGATGACTGCTGCGGTTGTTGCTGTCGCTTCTGGATATCGGTTTCTGCGCCTCTCTGTCTAGTCTTGCCCTCATCGTGGATATCCCTCCATTTTGCCTCGCTCTCCCTATCGCCTGTGATGGCGGCGCCAACACTCCCCAGAGCTCCTTGCACACGCTTCGTAATACCGTCGCCGAAATCCTGCACTTGGCCCATGGCCTCTTGGGACTTGCCCTCAGCATTCTGTCGGACGCCCTCTTGGCGGAGACTCTCGTTACCGATCAAATTTCCAATGGACTCCTTTGCAGCTCCGACTGTCTGGTTCCATGATCCGGAGGAGCGGCCTGGGTCTGCCTTCACGGCGGCGCCTGTGTTAGGGTCCGCGGTGAATGGACCGACTTTGGTAACGGTGTGAGAAGCGTCGTGTTCGTTTTTGCCTTGTTTTTTGGCGGTTTCGCCTTGCTCCTGGGATATGGATTAGTAAATTGGAGAAGATAAATGAATACCGTGAATACTAGATGGAGGAATTGGTATGATAGGCAGCTGAAGAGCCTTCATATTCAATGTATGTACAATGTGATTGTAACTGCTCATACCTTGTTCTCATTGTTTCCAGTAATGGAGCCAATGGCACTCTGGGCCGTACCAACAGCTTGGTCCAGGTAGGACTTAACTGTGGAGGATGAAGGGTTGTTATCAGACGACATTTTATTTTGCTGTGTTCAGGTACTTGAAACATATAACAGTTTCACAATCGGTCAGAGGAACTCGTTGTGCAAGTAATGAGCTTCTAGTTGCATGATAGAAAATAATTTCTTAGTACTACACTTATGTATATTATCAGTATACAGTAGATCCTATGACGTCACCGGGGAAAATCACAGGGTTTTTTTTTTTTAGATGATATCATCAAAATCACGTGTCTACCACTACCTAAGAAAGTATGACGTGCCACAAACAAGCCACAAGATATGTGTGGCTCGAGTTGAAATGTCCAGATCATGGAACCTTGCAAGGAACATATACATGTATGACGACATAGAATGTTTAGATCTGAGTTCTGACGACAAAAACTAGAACTTGACCAATCGCAGATTTATTAATGGAGTAAGCTTAAGTGGTGGACTGTGGCGCATGGATCAACCAATCGAATGAAAAGAGCTTTAGGTTTGGAGTTTCTTCGACGAAAGAGATTGACAGTCATTTAATAATTGCCACAATCCAAAAACCGGAAATGAATGGAAAACCTTCGACAGAGTGAGATTGGATATATTTTACGTTGCATCGAGAGTGGGGGCTGTTTCCCAGTATGTACGTAACGATCTAACAAACACCAGAGCCTTTAAAGCATCGCTAAAGTGCGTACCGGCCGTATAATATGTCATCGATATCGTGGTCAGGGTTAACAAATTACCAGTGGCAAATTCCACCTTCGCTGTCGTCTATCGTCCATATTCCTGCTCGGCCAACTATCTCTACGTGGCCGTCAGCATGCTCATCAATCTTCCCCAGCGGTGCGAAACAAGTATCAGTTGGCCCACCACTCAGAAGTCGTCTTGCCCAAGCATTAATAGCAGGCTCTCCTGTCTCATCACGCGCCTGTTTCAAGAAAGGAATTAACGCCGTTCCCCCAGTTCCCCGTAGCTTCTTGCTTGCCGCTTTCCCTCCGCTGGTATTCGTATGCTTCACAGATGCCAGATTAATGGCATTTTGCTTGGCGTGTGGACCGAGCGACTGGGATTGAGATCGAGATTCTTTTGACTGAACGACGATATATCGAGATACTATCTGGATATGCTTGTCCCGTAGTACTCGCAACATTGCCAAACATGCCTCGTATGCCACGCACAATGCCTTGTCAGAGCTATGATATTCCACATATTCACGAATATTAGCAACTCTGCTGACATGTTCTAAGAACCGACGATGTGGACCGGGCATGTAGTGCTGCATCTCTTGAATGAAGTTGTGGCGAGGCTTTGACGCTGGCAAACCAGACTCATTCCGCGAATCGATGTTGCGGGCCACACCTGTAGGGCGATGCTCAATACCTAAAACAATATCGAAAAACTGGATGAGTGAGCTCTGTGCATTGCTGCCACCGTCATACTGTCGATATTCTTGCTTTCCAGTTCCATCGTTGTATATCAGACCGTTTGGGAGCCCTGCATCACCCATATTCCTACTGCCGGCAAGAAACGGCCGTATTCGGTGGAAAAAGATATAAGGATCGCAATGCTCATACATGCGTTCGAGAAGAGAGACAATCTCGTCTAATCTCTCTGCGAAGATTTGCAGGCACTCTGTCAGAAGTCTGCTATTCCCGACACGAGCCGCAGCAATTGCTCGCAACATCAATGGAATGGTTGGGCCTCCTCGGGCTTCGATCGCAACTGAAACCAAATAAAACCATTGCTCATCTGAAGATCCTGTGAATGTATTGATGCAACAAAGGTTATCAAGATCGTCGGCCGGTTCGGCGGGGAAGATCGGTTTATAGTTCCACAGACAAACGGCGGCGTATGTAGCAACAGGCGGTAACTCCAGAAAGTCGCAAACCTCAAAGAGTGGAATAGTTAGGGCAGGGGGTACTCTCTACATGAAGTTAATATCAAATGCCATGTTGATGGTTATGGCCAAGTAACCTACCTCTGCCGGTTTTTCATCGCCCCAGACGTATCCATGCAGCATGAAAACGAGAACAACGTATGCCCTTCTCCATTCTGAGTCCTCTTGCAAATATGAAGTCGAAAGAATGGGGAGCCTATCAATGGCCTGTCGAAGTCGCCTGCTCAGCAGGAGCGCCTGTAGGTTGGACACTATCGCCTCCCAGCTAGCATAATATGCAACTGGTAGCACATCCAACGGCGTCTCTGTTGGCAAGAAGCCATGTTTTGGAGATATACCGTAGTCAGAAAGTGTCGGAATTGGGGAGAGCATACTAGTAGCAATATGCGATCTGGAAAGTCTAATAATAACCAAAAAGAAGCATAGAACAAAAGAAAGAGCTCAACAGAAAATATGAATATATGTTAATCACAAGACACAAGAGAAGCAGCAGGCAGATATGATCTCTATTTCCTTGTCACGTGCGGGTCTACCAAATTAAGACTTTGGACGAAATCGGAGTGCAATCTTCACTCGTGGCAAAGAACAAAAGTTCAGTTCACCGGTTGTCGTTTTTCGGCAATGCACCAAAGGAAAGGATTTATTAAATGCTAGGGACGTAATAATTAAATTAATAATGCTCACAGAGTAAACTGTTTCCGTAGAATGAATGATTATTAATATTGCATATCAGTCGTTGATAGAAGAGTGCTACTAAGATCCTTACCTAATTGATATGATAAGATGATCACAGAGGTGGGATGTCACAGAATAGTAGGCCGAGGCAGCGCCCTTTATAGGGTGGAGATTATCTGTTGATTCAACGCCACATGGAGGGCATATGAAAGAAAAGAAATATCATAGAAAAGAAGTCCTCGGGATGTGGTACAACTCAAAAGAGAGAGGTGGGAGAAACCTAGGTCGGTTAAAGTCCCTGGTTGGAAATTTTATTATTACATTGAGTTCGAGTCGAAAACTACCTAGAGACTAGAAGAAAGCGAAGAAGGGTCCACGCGACACAACATCAATGAGACTAAGTATTTAAGTAAGGTTCATATGGACGGGCCGAGCAAGTCATACATGGTTCTATTTCTTCAAGTCTTGGGGGGTCTTATTACTAGAGTATGTATTATCCACTATTAGATATCATACATAATATATAATCCCTAATCCTCTATGTAAGAAGTACATATAGAATATGTTGCATCCACAGGGAAAAAAAGTGGTAACAAGCGCAGGTTACCGTCTCGATCCTTTGATCATTTCCATCATGTAGAGCTGTCCTCTGAATAGCTCTCTGGCCAAAGCAAGGCCAAGACACATCTAAGCTCTCTTAATAGACGCACCGTTGCTGATGTTTGGACAGATTTAGACAAACCAACAACATATAGACATTCAGCTGTATGAGGGTCTTCGTGTTCTTCCGCCATCTCCTGCAATTTTCAGTACTTGATCGCGAGATGTATGTGGTATACTTGCGAGTAATATGACCCTATATCATCCCATCATCTACATAAATACCTCCTTCAAATTGGTACTCTTTTTATCTCCCACATCGTCCACCCTGGATCGGAGACGCGAATTGAAACGCTGAATTCGCGACACGCAGGAAAAGTCAAATCCATGGCATCCTTCCTGCATCATCGGGGTGCACTCCACCTCTCGAGAAAAGGGGAGAACAGCCCTGGATTTCGAGTTTGAGTCGGGATGACAGAATATATGGCCTACCAATCCGGTAGAAAGTTGTATCCAAGTGTCCTTGACAAGAATGTGGTGTTGTCTAGATTGATTTACCCACGCAAGCGGACCATCTGTTTTGTAATTGCTGGTTCCGTATCCCGAATTCGTATGTGATTATTACTTGCTGGCCGATGCAGTCATTCATCCTTCGAGACGTGCACCTTCTTAGCCAAGCGCTTCGTCGTTTCCATCATTGAATATGTCCTCATTAACCACGTTTGAATAAGGTGGCCAGGTCATAGGCATATTATTCGATTCTTGACACTTCCCATGCCCCCGGATTGCTCCGTCCTTGTGCAACAAGGACCCGATCTCTTTATTAGCCTATGGGTCGTCGCAGAAATCGTCGGATTTTCGTTCCCACTTCCCCTCCACTCCGTCGGTCAACAATCCACACCCATGTTGTGGCCACTGGTCAGCTTGACTCGCGTGGGGGTTTGGACGGCTTAATGGCTATGATCTGTGAAGGTGTTACACTCGAGCCTTTGGCAAGGAGGTTAGATACCAAGGTTGAAATTGAAGCTGGTTGGCCAAGGGCAATTTAGTGCCGCATTGGCCCCCCGCGCCAACATCCTCGTCGGGTGGAAGCGAGAGGGGTGGTATTGTTAACCATGGGCGCTATACTGCTAGAGAATGAACCGGATGACGACTTGGCCGTCTTCTTGAACATCTGGTTGGCAGGTTTCTTGGGTTGAACCCACAGACCACCGAAGTCGGCGAAGGAATCTTGCTCAGGTGATCATGACCCCTCTGTCGCTTACACCAGCGCCAGTGAGGCGTTCCAGTGACTAGTTAATTTGATTTTCATTTTGTATGATAGGCTAGGCCGCTAGTCGTACTCTAAAGATGCAGATATGCGGGCCATAAATCAGCGACATGATTCGGCGTCGCTCGGCGGCTGCTCTGCATCATACCAACTGGTGTATACATCGACAATTCGACAATAACTTGAATGGGCATATATGATATCCTGCAGCGGTTCGTACTGCCCTTGCAATTGGGATATGAGGCAAAGTCCAATGTGAAATCGACATGGTCACAGGGTTCTCAATAGTCAATCCAACGGGCCCCATCAAACGGGGGCATCAAACCCTACCAAGGAGCCCGGGCACCGCCTAATAGAACGCCACGGCACCACTAAGTTTAGCGGTGAGGTAGCCCATAAGACCGGTTTGATGGGGTTTGATGGATTGACTATTGAGAACCCTGACATTATTGACTGTATGGAGATTCATAAATGTTCTGTCCCGAGGAGTTAGTGTCAACTTTTAATAATAAAAGTAATACTGAAGATTAACTTGTGTCCTTTGAGCCTCCTGACGGTAAAGTAACCGGTTTATATCATTATAGGCTTATAGCTAGTAAGTTAGTACTGCGCTGAGCAGCAGAGGTTCCGACGGCGAGCAAGGCCATGACACTTCCAGGCAAACTATGACTTCGAACCACGGTGAATATTCCTCACTCAGATTGAGACTTGATGAGAGTTGTAATAGCAGTACTCTTCCTTCAAGAAATTGTCCTGTATTCGATGGCAGCAGCATTCCTATATACGATGATCGGTCTCGCGCGAACCTCAGAAAAGTGCTTTATTAGTACTAGCCATGGCAATAATGACGCATTCGAGTCCCGTAACTTAATTCTTTGTTTTGAAAAAGACAAGGAGCTACATAATCTCCGGATTTGAACAGGCTTTTGCAAGAAGACTATCATACAAATTGTCAATTCAGTTCTAGTCGTTACACGCTTCTCACTAGTTTGATTTCTCGTAAAGATTGGTTACTGATGTGAAAAGGTTCCGTGGTTGAAAGAGATGTCAGGTTCGAGTTTCCCAAATGAATTTAATATAAGAGAGAAGCCTAATAACTTATATTACCGGGTCTTCGCTATCTCCAAGGCTATGTCCTCCCACACGGTGCTCCTGAGGCAGTGACCCAACTGGAACTTGAAGCCTCGTATTTTCATGCAGTGAGAGCAGCCACTGACATTATTAGATAGATAAAACTGCTAATTTACTGCTTTGACATTACCTACGTATATGCACAGCTTAAGATCATAAACGGCATTATAGATGAAAGAAAAGCAAATGCCACCACCATCTGTTATCAAACAACCCGCCAACAGTGTTAGAACCTATTTTTACACTATCGCAAGGACGTCCCGAAAATTGGCCGAAAAAAAGCCATGTGAGCTGCCAGACAGATGAATGAATGTCTGCGCTTGGTCGAAAAATGCGAATCCAAGTATTTCACAAACTCCCTATTGGAGTGGCAAATCTAATGTTGACTCCACTGAATACTATCGAGTGTGATTCCTTCCTGCACCAATTCCCAGAGCGGGCTCAACTCCCGAAGGAAGTGGACTCTGTGTTGAACCGCTCTCAGAACGTAGTCGATCTCGGCCTCCGTAGTAAAGCGTCCAATCCCAAATCGGATACTGCTGTGGGCATTCTCATCACTATTTCCAAGCGCACGAAGTACATAGCTGGGTTCCAGTGAGGCGGATGTACAGGCACTCCCCGAGGACAAAGCAACGTCCTTCAGGGCCATGAGTAGAGATTCGCCTTCAATGTAAGCGAAGGAGACATTGACGCAGCCTGGATAGTGCCGATCTGGATCACCATTGAGTATAGTGTGCTCCATAGAGAGAAGGCCATCCAGTAGTCGCTTGGAGAGCCTGGAAACGTGATTCGCATCGTACTATGCAAAATCGTTAGCTAACCTTCGGCTAATTAATATCGAAATCTCAGGCAAAATAATAAAAAAGAACAGAAAAGCCAATTCATAACCCCTGCTACGGAAATCATGGAAGCTGGCAACACGCCAGATGGCATGTAGCTACTGCCAGCAACTTCAGAAAGCCATGCATAATTAAAGCATATAATCATTATAGGTGTATTGAGAAACTATGGAATGGAGACGAAGGAAAATCACGATATTCCAAGTGAGGCAGACTTACTTCCATATCTTGTTTAGCAATTCGACAAGCCTCGCCGAAACCCACTACCAAGTGAGGTGCGAGAGTTCCACTGCGTAGGCCTCTCTCCTGTCCCCCTCCTGTGATAATAGGATCGAGACGGACACGGGGCCGCCTTCGCACGTAACATGCACCGATACCCTTTGGTCCATAGATTTTATGGCCAGAGATAGACATAAGGTCGACATTCCATTCGTTAACATCGATAACTATCTTCCCGACTGCCTGGGCAGCATCAGTGTGGAAAAAGACCTTCTTAGCGCGGCAAATCTGGCCAATTTCCTTGACGGGCTGGATTACGCCAATTTCATTGTTAACCGTCATGATACTAACTAGTGCTGTATCTGGCTGGATTGCTGCCTCTAGATCTTCCAGCCTAATCAAACCATTGTATTGTACGGGAAGGTATGTCACTTCGTAACCTTCATCTTGCAGATGTCGGCAGCTATCGAGCACACATTTGTGCTCTGTTTGGGTAGTGATAATGTGCTTCTTTTTCCCAGAACGACCGAAAAACCTTGCAACACCCTTGATACTCATGTTATTGCTTTCCGTGGCGCCACTCGTGAAGACAATTTCCTTGGAATCAGCCCCGATGAGGTTAGCGACATATTCTCTTGCCTGTTCTATAGCCTTCTCTGTCTCCCAGCCATATGCGTGCGTCCTCGAATGGGGATTGCCATAGAGTCCAGTTAGGAAGGGTAGCATCGTGTCAAGCACGCGAGGATCGGTGGGTGTTGTGGCCTGCATGTCGAGATAGATGGGGCGGTTCCCATTGTCCACGATAGTAGCTTGCTTCAAAATTCCCGCCGACGGACTCATAGCCGTGTCACCACTGAGAGCTGAGGCTGGTAACTGCGCATTCTGCGACTGAACGCCCGCTTGCCTCATGAACTCCTTTTGTTCTGCTTTGACTGTTGTTGTTGTATCAACAATAACCTGAGCGCTGCCCGCTTTTGTTTCGGATACATATGACCTGCTGGAAGCAACCAGGCTTCCGGGTCTGGGAGGCAGCTTTTTTGCTGTTGAAACCTTCCATACTTGCCCCGATGGCAGCTTACGGGCACAGGCCCGAGATGCCTGCCTCAAGGCGGGCACAACGTTGGACATAGCGCATTGGATCCCTCCACTTTATTGATGTAGAGGCGAACCAAATAGTGGTAAGTCTGCCGCCTGCGTTTTGAGAGCAAAATATGAAAACGGTGGCTAAAATAATTTTTAGGTTAGTGGATTTCGGATGACGGAGCTTTGCTTAAGTTGGGATGGAACTGGGATTACTTTTGTGCGAACCTCTCCGAGCTCCCGATTGGTTAACTTGGATTGTAGAATTCTGAGTAGAAATAGTACTTTCTCTTTTTTCTAGCTTAATATGCTTGAATCGAGTTGACAGTGGACGAAGAGACGTGAATAACTTATAAGCCGGAACCTTGCTACGTACTTACTATTGCTTCATACATTTCGGGATTCACCAATTCCCGGATGGATGTCCCTACTCTAGTGTAGTAAGTATAAATAACTTGAGGCTTCATTATTACCTCCAGGGCTGTCAGTCAGGCAATACTATAGTTAATAGAGAGGCAGATCATCTGTCCTAAGATTTGTAATTTCATCTTGTATGTAGGCCCGTAGTCGTGAATGTTTCGGTTCTTCACATGTATACATACCATAACTATGTAGTGAGGATGTTGTTGCCTCATCTATAGAAATGTTATAGGGGTGATTGGTTATTATTAGCTAATAGCTGTTACCTAACCCTTCCCTGCTCGTCATCAAACGTGCAGCAATTGCTCTGAAACAGGAGGCCGGCTGTGATTGGTATGGTCCATGGATTGCAGCAAGTTGCAACAGTCAACGATCGACCAGGCCCAGCTAACTCAGGGAAGATAGGTCTAGATCTGTATAGTAACGTTAGTAGAAGTCGGATAATTTCCTATCATATCACAGGGAAAAATGACAAAGAGATGGAGCAGGGAACCTGTTGAGCGACATTCCAAAACCGTAAAACCCTCAAGCCTATAAAAAGATGATCTGGAATTGGTTAAAGATGTGTCAATTTCAGAATTGGATTTTTTTTTTTTGGCCTGTGTGATGCTGGGCGTTTCACAATATGATATGATACGTTTCACCACAAGAGCTCAAGGCTGAAGCAATAATAAAGATTCTGGAACATTTACAAAGGAAAACTAGTCCCTAAGTGATTTAGTGTCTCATCACGCCCCCATAACTTTAAGCCATTTATTATGTCATAACTCAGCCACAGAGAACCCACGCAAGTGGTTGTAGGTTCCTAAATTATATTAATTGCAGTCTAGAAACGCAGGGAACGGCTTGTCCGTCTGCCCTTTTTAGCATGTGCGCTCTGAGGGTGCTACCAGAAGCGGACTCTACAACTCCAGAGCTTAGTTATTAATCATTATTGTCCAGCACGACGAATTCAGTTGAAGCGCCCTGATCCGACTTCTCTTCCATCTTGCAAGATACTAACCGATTCCCCTCCTCTGAGACCCCACGCCCCAGCCAACGGCGACAAGAGAATTTTGGAGATGAGTTTGAAAGGGATTCAAAAAAGCTTTGTGCGGGCACCGCAGACGTTCAAGTCCAAGTTCAATATTGGGGATAACACGAAAGATACTGTTTACCTCGATGCTGAGCGGCGCTTCCAGGACTTGGAAAAGGAGACGAGGAAACTGCATGACGAGTCCAAGAAATATTTTGAGGCAATCAATGGTTCGTATTCAACTACACATCAAACAAGGTCTTCATGTGCTGATCGTATGGTGTAGGCATGTTGAAGCACCAGATCGACTTCTCGCAAGCGATGACCGAGTTGTATAAGCCAATTTCCGGCCGCGCCTCGGACCCAAGCTCATATACGATCGAAGGGAATCCCGAGGGAATTCAAGCCTGTGAACAGTACGAGGCGATTATGAAGGAGCTCCAAGAAACATTGCAGCCCGAACTGGACATGATAGAGACCCGAGTAATTAATCCCGCCAACCAACTTCTTGAAATCATCAAAGTGATTCGCAAAGTTCCCGTGAAACGAGAGCATAAGAAACTCGATTATGACCGCCGCCGAGCAACATTGAAGAAACTCCAAGACAAAAAAGATAAGTCGTTGAAGGATGAGAAAGCTCTCTACAAGGCCGAGAATGATGCCGAACAAGCAACGCTAGAATATAACCGCTTCAACGATTTATTGAAGGACGAACTACCTAGGCTTTTCACGCTGGAAGCGGAGTTCATCCGGCCGCTGTTTCAGTCCTTTTACTACATGCAGTTAAATGTCTTTTACACGCTGCATGAGAGAATGCAATCTCTGAATATTAATTATTTCGAGCTGACACTGGATATCGAGGAGGCTTATGAGATGAAACGTGGAGATGTTAAAGAGCGCGCGGAGGAGCTCATGATTGTCCACTTCAAGGCGCGTCGACCGGGGTCCAAATTGGGAGCATCCAATAAAGACAAGCTAGCCCAGGAATATAAGAGTAACAATTCATCTCTCACGACAACGTCAGATACATCAGATAATCCCCCACCTCCTTATTCCCCCACTACTCCTGTCGGTTCGGTGTCGCTTGGTCGTGCAAATAGCAGTGCGGCAAACAGCTCTCTAGCCGCAGCCGCAAAGCTCAAGCCTGCGCCGCCACCCCCGAAACCAAAGCCATCGCGACTCAGTGGGCAGCCTGTAGAGACTGTTACTGCACTCTATGATTATGAAGCGCAGGCAGCGAGCGATTTAAGCTTTTCTGCTGGAGATGTCATAGAAGTCGTGCTACGAACAAATAATGAAAACGAATGGTGGAATGGTAGAATAAATGGAAGGGAAGGCCAGTTTCCTGGTAAATTTTTCTTCCCCCCTTGTCAATATGTGTTGATTGATATCTGACTTGCTATCAAGGTAATTATGTTCGTCTTAACTAGAGTCTTTTGTTTTTGAAGTTTAAGCCGATTTTTTTGAACTTGCATCTGCAGAATGCTCGGTGTCGTGGTTACAATTCTTTGCCTGTTACGACTATGATTTGTCAATTGAATTTTCCCTGGTTGTACTATGGCCGCACTGCTGTAGAGTCGTCTGCATTCTCCTCTTCCTGTACATACCGGCCGTGTGAACTAATTCTTTTAACGAAAAAGGCAAGCGTGGAGTTTCTCTCATTGGAGTTCTGTCGGCGCTAGCAGCCATTGTCGATCTCATTTATAATTCATACTTAAATTTGGCTTTTACATATAATACACTCTCCTCTTTGCTTTTTTTTGTGAGGGGAGGAGGTACATATCATCTTTTGATGACCTTCGTTAAAGTTTTACAATAGACCTTCTATTTCGTGCCATCGATTATAATTATATAGGATTGCGTTCGCACTGAACCATCTAACCAACTTCCAAGGGAGCTGGAGGCGAACTCTGGCTATAACAAAAATATTTAAAAAATAATAATAAAACAAAATCAGTGCAAGCGTACACATATATATACTACATTATTCCAAGGCTAGAACCCCTGACGTGAGATATCATTAATAATAAGATCAAAGATAATGAGTCAATAGGAACAGGTGAGGGAGGATAGAAAAAGGAAAAAGATCAGGAATCACTAGAGGTTTTTAATGCTTTGCTTACCAGGTCTATTGGCGGATTTGCAATAACCAGTCTTATTAATCAACGAGGCGATTACACAGCGGACAAGAATTTCGATCGTTCAAAAGGCCAATTTCACAAATTTCTACGTTCGGCGGCGCTGGCTAGGCTAGTTGACTGCTTCGCAACGTGTTGTCCGAATAGTTATTAATCAACTTAGTAAGTTGTGTAGTATAATATTTCTAGCAAACATACATGTCGTGTAAGGCGTGAGGCGACGACTAGGTAATAGCTTCCTAGTCTGCGGGTATCTTTCATCTGTACAACTAAACGGAGATGACTCTTACAGTCGAGTGGCCGGTGAACCCGAAGTAGGCAAGCAATTATTCATTCCCTTCTAGCCCCATTCCTCTTCCAATCTTTCTTATAAGAGCCCGCTTAATAAATGCTTCTCTTGCTACGCTTCTGGTATGTCGAGACCATAACTCCACTCCAATGACACCTTTAACTAAAGCGGCTTGCAAGGCGTATATCGCTTGTTGAATGCCACGCTCATCAGCAACTAGATCGTACAGCTGTTTTCCCACCACTGTTGGCGCAACGAGAACATCATCGATAGCTGGAAGGCCGTTCCCTCGCGCGTCCGCCCCAGAAATTGCAGCCGGAGACAGCGGCGGGTCCGACGAAGACTGCGGAGGTGCTGATATTCGAGCCTGTGCATCTGCGATAACCGCATCCGCATGATGAAGTGATTGTTGAAGAATGGAGATATTAGATTGGAAAGTTGATTGGAATTTGTCTAAGGCCGTAATTTCATTTTGGAGGGTGGTCATTGCATCATGAAGAGCTTTGGATTGAGACTGCAACGGCTGAACAGCAGATCTAGCTTGGGAGACGTTCGACTGCAAAGTCTCTGTTAATGTTCGTGAAAGTGTATGCAGAAGCGCATCTTTCTCAGGGTTGGGTGGGACGGGAGGAGGCGAGCTCGAAGGAAGGACCGAGGGAAGTTCCAGTTCAAATGGTGATGTAAGCAGGTCGGGAGTTTCAGGTTTTATGGTCTGCACTGGAGCCGGTCGATTTAACAATTGTTGTCGCAGACAGAGATGATATTGTTGTTGCTGTAAACCCTTTTGTGGGCCAGGAGGCTGCTGGTGTGGAAGTCGACCACGGAGGTCGTGACGCTGGCAATGTAATGTGGAAAGCTGTGGTGGTGGACCGTAGTAAGGAACAGTTTGAGGCGGCCCAGGGATGGGCGATGCTGGTGTCTGGCGTAATGGACTGGTCGGAATTGCTCTCCCATCCTGTGTATAGGTAGGTTCTTGTTGGTAACTTGGTTTTGGTGGTACTGATGGTGGTTGAGGTTGCCGAGTTTCCTGAGAAGCTGTTGCCGTGACCGGGATACCTGACCTCTGTGGCGAATATCCAGGCACACTGTGATTTGACCACCCATCCCGACTAATTTGAGGCGAAAGCGATTGCCGGGCAGCCTTGGGGGGCAGCGGAGGGAGCGACGGTGACGTTTGGAGAGTCAGCTGAGGTGCAGATAGTTGCAGCTGTTCATGGCCCTGGGCTTGGTCTGACTTGGGAGGAGGGGGGGGCGCTTCCTGAGAAGGAGGTTTCGGTGGAGTGTGGCTTGACGGGCCGAGTTCAGGCGGTAGAGGGGGCAAAGGCGGGGGGGGAGCTGGTGCCTGTAGAGGCTGCTGTGGAGGTAAAATTTGCGATTGCTTATATTTGACAGGAGGCTCCTTCGCAAATACCTCGCGAAGGATTGATAGGAGATCAACGACGGACGACCTCTATCTTAAGGTTAACTGATAAAAGAATCACAGTCCGCAATTTAGTGTTCAAGGAGAAATAACTTCAGTCTTATTCAGGAGATTACTCACATCCCATGCTTCAACCCAATGCGCTAGATAGTGATGATATACTCTTCCTTCGAGAGTCACATGTTGTCCTACCCGAACGACCATATCTTGCGTCGGCGTCACATAAACGATAGGAGGTTCGCGGGGATACGTATTGGGAACCCATATATCTATAGGGAATCTATATACTGTGCCGCGAAATGAGACGGGCAAGGTGCCGACAAGGTGTAGAAGGAGCATGGAGACTCCGTTCTCGGAGGCTGCAACATTGGGACGGAAGACCGTTAGTATGGCGCCTATAGGGTAAGGAAATAAAATTCGAGATCACAATAACACCGATCGAAGAGTAACTGACTATAGACATCTGTCCGGGGAGCGAATGACGGATACTGCGCCAGCAAGCTGGCAACATCACGGTAGGTACGATTTGGATCATGATATGTCTGATTTGAGTCATGGTGATCCTGGGGCGGAAGTTGTTAGACCAGGAACGCAACGCAAGCAAGGTTGAGTACTTTGATTAACACGCTGTAAAGCCATGATAATGTTGCATGTGGCACTGGGGCCATGTCGAGTTGCTTGCGCAATTTAAACTTGGGAGGAGAAACATTGGAAGTAGAAGTTGCTTCTTTATGATGAATGATCCTTCTTGGGAGGTAACGACGGCAAAATTATCTCGGGGACCCAGTAACTGAGATAACGGCAAAATGAAATTGAACCTAATGACAAAAAAAAGTACAGAAAGCGGTGAGACAGACGGTGAGTGATTGAGGTGAGATTGATTGCAGAAAAGCCGCTAGTCGGCTTTTGTTGGCAGAACGATGGCTGGCACCTTATTTCTTCTATATATATTATATTCACAAAGGTATATTGTTAGAAAGGTATATATTAGATATTAGATATCATCTTAAAGTTCAAGTCTTTTATCCCTGTTATTCCTCTATTCAACGTGTGAGCATGCTATCATACCAGCTATTCGATATATCCTTGATTAATTACAATTTATAGCCAATCAAGATTCCAAGAATCAAGCCGCAGCTATGAGCTAGAAGGAATACTGCTATAGTTGTTTGTCTGATATAATAGAGTACAATTGAAACCAAGATCAAAGATTCAATGTTTGAATATTCAATTCTGCTCGGCAGTCCCTGAACTGCAGGGGGTTTGGAGAACTAAAGAGCCAATCAAAACAGATGTTCTCAATGCTCTTGTCTTTGCCCAGTCAAGAACGCATTTCAAATATTAGTTGTAAGTTAGCGGATGGAGAATTCTATTTCTAGCGTTCAGAGAGGCTGATACATACACAACCTACCTCGATATCAAGCTGGGGGAACTCGCATATATAGGGTCTCCAAATGGCTGCCCGTGTAGTGGGTATAGCATATCTACTGCCCTATTGCTTACTTATAAGTATGACAATAACTAATTCTTTAGCTCTCAATTATTGCTTGCTTAACAACCAAGATGTTCTCCTCTGGCCAGTAGGTTTATATATCCATTGTTGTGGGAAATCTAGTTACTAGCAGTGATTTACCCTTAATCTTCTACTGGAATCTGGTAATCTTTGTTCTGAAGGAAATAATACATGCGAGGTCACAAAAGGCAAAGGTGCCCTGCGCTCGAACGTGCGGATCATAGCCACAGCATTCGTCAGCAACTAACCTCTTGTGCCCTTAAGAATGCTTGGGAAAGATAATATGCAAATCATATAAGCCAATGAGCATAATAAACCCCCATCGATTTCCCCATATTCATATGTCCTGCGGAAGACGACTTGATCGAGATTGCGGCCAGCTATATTCTGAAGGCACTCACAGAGACCTGGCGTTGGACTTTGATACCTTTTGCATTTTCCAGGTCACAATCAATGCATTCAGTAGTGGGACTGTGACCGCAGAATTGCGTGCTCGGGCCCGTGGTTATTGAAGAAGTAACCGTCGACGATTTGTACTGCATTGCAGCATTGCTTGATGGCTTAGCTCGGCTACGACGTGTCGATGCGGCCCATATAGAGGAAAGTGGAAGTGATATCGCGACGACCGTATATACGCATGAGAGTAGTCCTGGGACCGGGGTGCAGAATTGCAAAATCAAGAAGACCACTGAGATCAATATGTCAATATGGACCTTAATTTTGCGAAGAAATTTGCCAACCTGGAATAATCATGGTTTGAAAACTCATGATACAGATTACCCGCATTGGCTGGAACTTCCTAACCCCAAGTCTCTCACGTTGGCGAATTGCATAGGCAAGCTTGATGAAAAATATTGCAGAGAAGAAGCAGACGCTGATTGTCAAGGCGATTAGCTTGGCTGATTGCAGCCAAACGAAGGATGAGAAGTCTGTGGCAGTCAAAATATAAATGGCATTCTCTACAGCCATTCCCATATGCAAACCTATGGGCACCAAGGCTACCAGAATAGAAGCGCCAAGAATAGAACGTCGGTACAAACGGCGGAGATTTGCACAGACGATCTGCGCCTGTAATATCAGTGAGGCCTCCACACAGATCAGCAGCAATATTATCACGATCACAGCCAAGATGGAGTTGGCGTAAGCACCAGGCGGAACACTAGAGAAGTCATTTGAAAAGTACGAATACACCTCGTTGAAGGCCGAATTAAAATAGACTGCATCACAGATCAACCGGATGACATTGAGGATCAGGGCACAGTTGTTCAAGATGAAAACAGGCGAACGGCGATTCTCTGGCTTGGTCACAACACAGAGAACGATAGCAAGGATAATGGAAGCTCCGAGCTGAGAGCCGTCATTGACGCACATCTGGAAGTTGTACTGAAAAAAGGCATCCAGATCAGCCACCGACACGTTGAAGGGCGTGCCGCCAGCCATGTGGAACGTCAAGTTCTGGGAATACGGATCGAAAGCTGCCATTCTTTGGTGCTTCAAGGGATATTCGTCAACGAGTCTTAGGCTGTAATCAACCGACAGAGAATTCGTGCAGTGCGAGAGAAAAGGAAAACTGAACTGAGATATGGATGCGAGGTCTGGAGACAGCGAGTTACGGATTTATAGGCAGCAGAGGATGGGGGAAAAAAAAAAAAGAAAAAAATCCATATCCAATCAACTTTTATGAGTTCTATCGAGATAAATAAATCATTCACAAAGCGACAAAGGCATGGAACAATATCACCACAATTAAAATAGGGCATTCCAATTAAAGCGCCATGCATCCGTGCTGAAAGCTCAATGCATTAGACCGGCTGTCGTTTGAAGGAGAACAATAGCAAGAGAGAACAATACTAAGATAGAAGCCAATCATTGATCACCAATGGGCTTATTAGGCTGTTTCCTGCAGGAGTCCGAAGCCATTGTACTCGTACTTCTCGTACTTCTTCTTCTCACAACTGAAGAACATTTCCCCTCTCAAGGAAAGATGCATTAAGCTTGCATGGTTGAATCTATCCAATTTGCCAATAACTGAGTTGATCATGAGAAAGTTACCGCGCCAGATTTCTTGCCATTGAATCCTAGAGCATATGAATGGAATGGCTGACGGGTTTCCTGCAGCTGCCCAGATCATTTTCTAAGGAATGGCAAGCTACTAAGGTAGTTAGTTATCAAGGGGGTTGCAATAAAGCGTTGTCTCCGAGTATTCTATTTCCGGTAAAAAGTTACTGAGTAGTTATTTTCTGCCGACCGCGATAACGCTGATAAGGATTCTGCCAGAGACATCCGCCCCGATTCACAAAATTTATTCCTGCTTTTACATAACACTTGTGCTGCACTAAATATACCTCTGCGACAGCTTACCGGCATCCAAGGTGAGCCTACCTCATTTTCCAACACCCTCTCCGCTAGACTTTAAGTCATTGCTAATTGAACGAGCGTCGCTGACCCCAGTGCTCATAAAGCAACCGTGCCGTCCTTCCTCTCTGCCGTTACAGCATTGCGAACTAACCATCACGGCTCGGTTGCGCGAAGGCGCAAACCCTTTTACGGGAGTTCTACTCCAAACGCCAGTTCGACAACCATGTCCTTATCCTCGTCTCGGAAGAGAATGGCTGCGGGACATCGTCCTACAAGTTTATTTGCCGACAAAGTCGACTCGAAAGAGACGTGACCCCTGTTCCGCCACGGAAGAGGAGGAAAGGTGGCGTGNNTTGCTACGGACAGATTGAGCAGTTAGCAAGGAATTATTAATGAACGAGTAGCTTTCAGCTATGTTGGCTGATGGATAAGGCTGGGGAGGAAGGTAAGGACAGGGTTTCCATTGTGCAAACATGACTAGCGATTGCAATTTACATACAAGTGATTTCATGTCAAATCAAATTGTTTTTTATTCTACCTTTGTATGGCCAAGCCT
>NPHW01003201.1:0-15341 GCA_002240705.1 Elaphomyces granulatus
GGGGGCAATTAGTGGGCAATTAGTGGGTCATCATTGATTGCCCTCGAGGGACATCGCTGGCCGAACGGGCCCTAACCAGTAACTAGCCGGAACTGGAGAAATTATCATTGATATAATACCCCCTAGATCCTTGCAGATAAATATGCATCGGGTTTCGGACCATCCTACGTTCTCCACATGGTAACTCCGTTTTCTAGAACGTTTAGCGATAAGATTTCCCTCCTTTCGGATTAATGCCGATCTTTCTAACTTGAAATGGCTATCCCTCAATGCTATCCATCCAGGCACAGTCCAATGGAAAGGTCTCAATCCAAGAGAGAGGAGATCCAAAAATATCGACGTATAGTCCGTTTGCAGTGATTACCTAGGATAGATGCTGAATGGGGAGCTGCTTTTCCACTTTACCCAATCACAGCCACTTAGAACGTTGACACTGTTTTATTATATAGCGTGAGCCATGGCGCTCCTCGAAAACGAGTGCTGCCTTCCAAGCTTGGTTCTGTTGGTATATGCCGTTCATTGGAATTTCTTACCCACGCCTTTCTTTGATTTCATCTTGGCTGCCTGCCAGGCTTCTGTGCATAGCGAAGAGCCAGGATGTTATTTTACTCGCTCGCTATAATTGCCTGTCTGGCATCCGGCCTTTCAGCTGCAGAGCATGGTCGGTTTGGTCAAATCGCCCGTGATCCCTACAAAATGGCTGAGCATAATATGATGGAACGTCCGGCGCTGGTACATCGGGATACTCCCAGCCCTCAATACCGGTTTTTGAATTCGGACACGGAGCGTTAGTTGCCATCAATGGCAGCGTTGGTTTGCAATTGCGGACTGACCAATTACTCCTGCAGGGTATTTCGTACACAGCCTCCCAGAGGTCGATTTCGACATCGGCGAGATGTATTCTGGGTTGGTCCCGATTGATCCAAAAAATACATCACGGGCTCTGTTTTTCATTTTTCAACCAACCATTGGCCTGCCGGTCGACGAGATCACTATCTGGCTGAATGGAGGCCCAGGCTGCTCTTCCCTCGAAGGGTTTTTCCAGGAGAATGGGAGGTTTACTTGGATGAGAGGCACCATGAAGCCCGTGGAAAATCCCTACTCGTGGGTAAATCTCACGAATATGCTCTGGTATTGGAATTCTGCTCTGCTTAAGGCTTTCCCCAACACAACGTTCAGCGGCAATATCAATTGACAGTCAGTAGGGTAGACCAGCCGGTTGGAACTGGGTACTCGATCGGCACACCAACCGCAACCAGTCAGGAGGAGACGGCGCAGGACTTCATTCAATTTTTCAAGAATTTCCAAAAAGTTTTCGGTATCAAAAAGTTCAACATCTATGTCACCGGCGAGAGCTATGCTGGCCGTTACGTTCCTTACATCTCAGCAGCCATGCTGGATGCCAAGGACCCAGATTATTACAATCTAAAAGGTAGATCCACGTCGTATCACAGTTAAGGGTGAGACCATTCAAATAATGTCGCTGTTTAGGAGCCCTAGTCTATGATCCGTGCATTGGCCAGTTTGACTACGTGCAAGAGGAAGCACCAACAGTCCCATTTGTGCAGCAGAACGCCAACTTGTTCAACTTTAACCAGAGCTTCATGGCACAACTTGAGGACCTCCACAAATCTTGTCGCTACGAGGAATTCCTCGACAAGTATCTAGTCTTCCCAGCAGCTGGCGTCCAGCCGCCGAAGTCCTTTAATTTTACCTCCGAAGCCTCCTGTGACGTGTTCAGCATGGTAGTTATTGCCGCTTTAGATCCAAATCCCTGTTTCAACGTCTACGAGATCAACTCGATGTGCCCGATTGTTTGGGACGTCCTGGGCTTTCCGACTGTGATACAATACACACCTGCTGGTTCCACACCTTATTTTAATCGGTCCGATGTCCAGGAAGCGCTACATGCCCCAAATGTCGATTGGGCCCTATGTTCCACCCATCCAGTCTTCGTTGGCGGCACTCCTGGTCCCGAAGGTGAAGGCGATATCTCGGCCAATCCAATCGAGCATGTGCTGCCCCAAGTTATCGAAGCTACTAATCGCGTCCTCGTTAGCAATGGCGACTACGACATGATAATTCTTACGAATGGGACGTTATTGGCTCTACAAAATATGACATGGAACGGGAAGTTAGGATTCGAATCAATGCCTAATAAACCCATTAACATCAGCATCCCGGACCTGGCCTATTCTAATGCGTTCGATGCCAATAACCGGACTAGATATGACGGTCCACAGGGGATCATGGGTATTCAGCACTACGAACGCGGTCTCATGTGGGCAGAGACTTTTCAGAGCGGCCACATGCAGCCGGAATTCCAACCAAGGGTTGCTTATCGGCACCTCGAGTGGTTGCTTGGTCGAACTGAAGAAATCTAAGACGAGAGAAACTGTTTGACTACCCGGCATTCGATGTCTTTTCAAGGAGAGGCCGCTTACTTGACTGTGTATCGGGTTGATTAACGACATCCTAAGCATACGATCGCACTTATGCAGGGTTATGATATATATTTCAAAAAAGAACAAAAACGGAAAGCTAGCGGTAATACCATACTATGCTCTTTCTATTTCTTTCCCATTCTCATTCTCAATTCTATCTATGCCAGATTCGACGAATCTAGAGTCGCCATTTGTTGAAACGTACGTCACCTAGGGCGAAGAGTCAAGACTATAAGTAGTTTAAGTACCCCATTCAGGAGGAATAGTAATATGGCTGTATTTCAACATAGGTATTGATCATATCCGATTTTATTCCATGTTCGTAATGTTACGCATGGCTTCACTGACTTATTAGCTATTACTGGGGACTGGAAAAAACCCTGTGCTCCAACTAACAGAAAAGCTGAGCGAATGCCCAGGAAAAATCCAGTACATTTAATACTACTAGTCTACTGCCATTCAGATCGGAGATGGCGAAATCTCAACAGGTTCTGGAGACGACTCAGACGAGGTCCGAGGACAGTGTATTATAATAACAGCAAATGAGATCAGCTTAGAAGGAAGAGAAATACATACAATACATGATCTATCGTTACCCAGGGGAACAGTAGTAGTACTTGGAAAACTTGACAGATGAACTGAAGATGAATACAATCACCTGGTATGGATCTGGAGTTCCCCATTACTTACGAGCGCTACTATGAGTAAAAAGCATATCTACCTATATATTGCGTAGTAGGATCGATCTTGGTTGGAAAGAAAAACTACATTACGGGCTCTTGGGCTAGTGCATCTTAAGTTAGAGAGAGCGCCATGGTGCCAGTGGACTTGAGACTAACTAATAAGTTCACTCTACTGTGATTGGTGCAACTCTCAGGGCGCCCCGCTGCCCGCATCTTATCCATCTCCACTGTCCATATCATACTACTATACATGATACTACTACTATCACATCATATTTATAGCTGTTCAATTGTCTTTATCCCGGACTTCCTTTGTTATAACTTCAAGTAGTTATTCCGTACTCTAGTACTTGTTTTGTGTGTGACTTTTTTCTAAAGTATGTTCCTACGTACTGTACATGTGTCATGTTCCAATTTATCCAAGAAGCTATAGTGGCTCACTGATACAGTACTAGAAAAATAATCACATATAGCCTTTCATAGAAACACCTTTTCGGCTCTAAAGGTCTTTGCCATCATAATATGATTACGCTTGACGACGCTATTCAAAGCGTCAAGAACCTACTCATATCATGGGAAAACCTGTTCTCGTTGCCCGAATCGGGCGATGAACTCAAGGCGAAACTAGCTGTTCTGAATAATCCACAAGTCATCATTGCGATAATAATGGGAGTTCTCTTGATTTGGAATGTGAGGTCAAAAATTGTGAGTTATTGATAAGAACATAATTTATTCGATCTAAGCGAATAATGATTGTCTCTTCCCCCTGTCCCGACGAAATGAAATTGAGATTATTAATCCACCCAATTAAGATTCTAACGCGAGATGATAGCGAGAGTCCGTTGAAGAATCGAAAGCATTTAGGACGCTCGAAGCACCGGACTTTCCTCCAATCGAACCTCTGGAGAATTTCGACTGGAAATCTACGGAGCCCCCGAAATTCCGGCCATTCAAACCTAAATATCATCTGACTATGGGTACGTTTGCCCCATCCTTTAGTCTGTCGATTCATTTAGGTATAGTTGAATTGGCTAAGTGGTCGTGTGGAATGATATCCAGCTCTGGAGACACTCGTGCCATCCGAGCTTATTCCTATGGACAAAACGTTCAAGGAGCGTCTCGAATACCGCCGTTCACTTCTGTTGGAACATCACGACACCGTCATTGCAGTAAACAACGATACTGATCTGCGTGTCTGTGCCGCAGTCAGTGAACTCTACACTTTCCTCCTTGGCACGTATCTACCAGGCCGTTACCCGACCATGTTTAAGCTCCACCGCGTCAACTACCCTTCTGGAAAGACTGTCATGCTGCAGAACCTGGTAACAGAAGAACTCTGGCCCGTAAAGCTGGCCAAGGAGGCCCCAACGATCAGGGCACTGGAAACGCTGATCAGAACCGTAGATGAAGATTTCCTGATCCTCCTACCTGAGCAGGATGATGAAGAAACAGCTGCGGCTGGGGAACTTGAAGAAGAAGTGGCGGCAAATCCAAGAGAAGAGGGAGGAGAAACGAAGTATATCCTCGAAGCCTTCGCCACTGGATATCCCGCAGGGTTTGATCCGCGCAAGAAGTTAGGCAACTGTCTAGCTAGGATTCACGAACCCGTCCCAGGCTATCCAGAAAGGCTGGAGAAAAGTATGGATCGGTTCTTCGACAAGCTTGAAGTAGGCAAGTACGTGAAACGAGTAAATTGGGGCATCACGACGGATGCGGAACTCTTTTCGGCTTTCGGGAATAAAGTGCACAGTAGCGAGGGAGAAATACTCGAAGCTATCGAGCCAGAAGATCTTAATATAGACAAGGTAGGTACGTCTTGGAACCGTTTATCATAATCGAAAAAGAATTTCTGAATATCGAAGCAGACCTTCCTCCGATGCGAACGCCAAACGATCCATCGTCTCCCGAGCTCCCAGGCACTTGTTTTCGGGTTCCATACCTATCTTTATCCGCTCCAGGACATCAAGGATGAAGGACTAGGTGAAGCTCTAGCCCAGGCAATTGACGGCCTAAAAGAAGGCAGTACGCCAGAGATCCACCTCTACAAGCGGGGCCCTGTCTGGGAGAAGGCAGTCAAAGCGTTTTTAACGAGTTAAATGGTTGGTTTGCCACTAGTATTTTATTATTCTCGTCCTTAGACATTCAATCATGATGGGAGAAACAACGCCCAAGGGAATAAATAAATGTGACTGATAACAATGAGCTCTGATGGATAAACTCAAATATTAGAAAGGGTTCTATATGGCATGTATTAAACATACGTTCTTCCTATGAATTGATACGTAAAAGGAAGCAAAAGGAGCGAGAGCAGAGAGAATATGACTGCACCATATGAGTGCTATTTACCGGAAAACAATTTCCGGTCTCTTCGCTGACTTCTTAAGGACAACTTTGGACTATAGTTTTATTCACCAACTTTTTGGGTTGCCCTTCTATTTTTAAGATGTACCGTTTTCCCTTGTGGCGTTTGATGAGCTTTTTGATTTCAATCCATAGGGTCAAATATCCCTCGGATCCCTTTTTTTTCATTATATTTTCAAATAATTTTAACGTAGCTTTTGTGCGTATGTACATAATAAGATCTCATTAGGAACAAAATGGAGAGATCATTTTAGTCGCTCCATGACTTTAATTAGATCGGCCGTTACACCCATAGCGGTGACATCCGCACCGGCACCGGCACCCTGAATAATCATTGGGCGGTCGCCATACCGTTTGGTATAAAAGCTGATGATGTTGTCACTCCCTTTCAAGCGCGCGATGGCGCTGTCTCCGTCTATGGACTGTAGGCCGACTGAGACCTGCTTTGTCACAACGTCGACTCTGCCTACGTACCGCACCACCTTCCCGGACTTCTCAGCCTTCTCCTTGACGGCAGACATCTGCGTATCAAAATCCGGCAGGCGCGCCATGAATTGATCAATACCTTCCCGTGTCGTAGGCAACGATGCTAGCTCTGCGGGGATTAATGACTCAACTGGAAATGAATCTGGGCTCTCCACATCTAGACCTGCGATGCGCGCTAGAATGGTTAGCTTGCGGGCGACATCCATCCCGTTCAGATCGTCACGAGGGTCGGGCTCCGTGTACCCAAGTTGTTTGGCTCGGGCGACGACCTCGCTCCATTGCGCGGAAGATGACACGGATCCCGCGGCCGGAGCAAAGGTGTTGAAGAGGAATGAAAGCGTGCCAGAAAAGACACCTTCGATGCGAGTGACCTGGTCCCCTGTGGCGACTAGATCGCGCAATGTTGAGACGACTGGTAGACCAGCGCCAACAGTGCTTTCATGGTAGACGAGGGCAGAACCCGAAGCCGCGGCTGAGAAGATGTCCTTCCACAATGACAAATCTGACGAGAAAGCCTTTTTATTGGGCGTGACGATGGAGATACCGGCACGAAGAAAGAGTGGATATGCACTGGCCAGGGATGGATCGGAGGTGTTGTCGACCAGAATAGAATGGCCGGGAGCTGCCTGGAGATAGGAGACGATTTTTGGGGGTGTTATAGCTCCAGATGTGGTCACAGCAGGAGATGACAAGGCAGACTGCCAGTCAGACGCCGCAATGGCAGGTGAGTACCCAGTTCCGGATGTTAGAGTCTGAGTTGTGCGAGCCAGAAGGACAAGCGACGGAGGGTTGGGAAGACGTGAGAGCTGGCCAAGAAACGCGGTACCAACGCCACCAACTCCTGTAGTAAATCAATTAATCAGTTACAATGCGAGACGGTCACGATCTACTCTTGCGAATAATGAAACAAGGAAGAACGAGAACAATGTTTATAAACATACCCACGACCCCCAGATAGATCTGACTGCTGGACATAGCGTGTTTTAGTTCGTCAAGTGATATCAAGCATAATGCATACAGTTGTCCGACCTATCATTAGCAGCGATAGCTCACTAGACAGGAAATTGATATCATATCATCATATAGTAGTAACTACATATGGTACTGTATGTAGTTCATGATCAAAAAACCCCAAGTCAAAAAGGCGGGGATGTTTGCGCTGTTTGTATCTTCGCCGATGGCTCGAGCTTCGCCGGAGCTAGTTAGTGGGAAGCTATTACTTTAGGTGTAGCCAACATTGCCTGATTTTATGATTCTCGATTCCTCGTCTTATGGCAGGACAGACTGGAAAATAGCTCTGTTAGACACAAAAAGAGAGCAAGCGGCTCCGGTTCTTCCCCCCAAGATAATAATGGCAAACAACCCTGCCTCCTCCCTTTACGGCGTCGCGAAGCCAAAAAACACCGCAACCAAGAAGGACCTCACGTCGTCTTCCACCCTCGCTTTCTCAACTCACCTTTCCTCTCTTATCTCCAAGAACTCGCCTTCTTCTTCGTCGCCGCCAGTAGGTGTGAGCGGGATATCAACGACTTGCGGCCGCGCCCGCCCGTCCCGATCATCGAAGTCGGACATATTTACCGTTCATAACAAAGGGGCACAAAAGCGGGCGGCCGCAGACGAGGATGGTAGCCTTACACACACCACGCTGCAACAGGTCCATCAACGGGCGGATGACATCGGACATGTAGATGCAGCAACACTACACCGGTCCAAACGGCGGATGGAAGAGAAAGCGCGAATCTACGAAGATCTGAAGAAGGGCTGGCATCTGGAAGAGAGCAGTGATGAAGATGATGGCGGAGCAGACGGCTATTTTTCAAGAATGCGAAGGAAGGAAAACAACGCTCTCGTCGACTTCGATCGTAAATGGGCGGAGGAAAAATCCGCCAGGAAAGCCCGCAAACGCAAACCGGGTTCAGGGTCTCCGTCGGACACGGAGAGCGACGAACGGAGCTGCGACGGCACGGAGAGGGATGAGGACGACGATGATGCTACAGGAGGATCAGTCGTCAACTACGAAGATGAGTTCGGCCGTTCCCGCCAGGGGACCAGGGCCGAAGCAGCACGAGCCGCCCGACTCCGGAGACAGCAGGAACAAGGACAAGGACGCGATCAGGACTCTCACGATCGGTCCCGACCTGCGCGACCTGACAATCTCATTTACGGGTCCGCCGTCCAGGCCGAGGCCTTTAACCCGGAGGCTGCAGTTACGTCGCAGATGTCGTACCTCGCCTCCCGCCGGGACCGTTCTCAAACGCCACCTGCCGAGATACACTACGACGCGGACGCGGAGGTGCGCAACCGAGGCACAGGATTCTATGCTTTCTCGCGAGATGAGAAGCTCCGCCAGAAGGAGATGGAGGGCTTGCTGAACGCGAGAAAGGAGACCGAGCGGGAGCGGGAGACCCGCAGGGAGAGGAAAGGGGAGAGAGACCGGGTCAAGGCCGAGAGACAGAAAAAAATCAGGGAGTTGCGAGGGATGCGACAATCGGAGATCTTCCTCAGGGGCTTAGGAGATTTTGCTACGTGGAGAATAGATGTGGCGAGTGTTCAAGAAACATGACCCCGTTTTTATCTGCACTCTCCTTTTTTCCGATTGTATATGCCCATTCGTATTACATTGCATAATAGGTATAATAATAATAATATCATCCCCCCCCCCCCCCAAAAAACCCNNAAAAAAAAAAACCCAAAAAAAGGGCCATTAAAAAGGTAAAAAAAAAAAAAAATCCCCCCCCCCCCCCCCCAAAATGATCCCATACAATAATAGGACAAAAATTAGGAGAGCATTTTCAAAGAGCATCGAATGGATTGTGCCGCCCTGCGCCAGGACGTCTATCATAGCCAGGCCAAAAAATTTTACCTAACGAGATTCTAATAAAAGGCACATTAGGTTCCCAAAATCCAGAAATATTTCCATCACATTCCACAAAGAAGAGAAAGAAAGCATGAAAAGAATATTTCCACCAAAATAGCACAGACGTTTTCAGCCCCAAACTTCATAGACATGACTTCGTTACGACCATAAATCGTATCGTCACTTCGTAAGCGTCGTTACTAGTTATTTTTTGCCCCTTGGGGAACCACTGGCGCCTTCAGCTTTTCGGCTTCATATAAGGAACGCTTCCATTGTAGAGAGGAAAAGGAAATGGTGAAAAGGATAAGAATGAGCTAAAAAATAAACAAAAAAGAATAATAAAAAAATGTCGAACCGGGGCAGAAGGTAGGAAAAGTTCAGCTAGAATTTTTGAGTTCCGTAATAATATTATAAAAACTTTCTGCATCTGTGCAGTTAATCTGTTAGTCGAAATAGCAAACCAGGGTTCATGAATTGAGCTCACATCACCAGTATGGATGTGTGCAAGAGATTTGGGGGCTAGCCTACCGGAGCGACTTGCAAATTTAAGAATATGCTCTCCCCGCTGTGTCCGTGGAGGAACATATTCAGGGGAAAAGATAGCCCGACGCAACTCACGGACGTAGAGAGTCTTGTGATCTGACCAGCGAATCCAAGCAGGTGAGCTGATATGGTGAGTAACAAAAGCTGTCCATACAGGAGCTCTAAGGAGACAAGACACAACACAATTAGCAATGCAAAAAAGAGGCAACGGAACATGGCTGGAACACACCGCTTCATCTCTCCTTTGTGGATGGAGGCCTGCAAACGTACTGCCCCAGAAACGGTGTCCCTATATATGCGCAGGGCATGCAAATAACCATCATCGAGAATTTGGCTGCAAGTCCATATAATCAGTACATGCAGACAAAGTGAACGTTTAAGTGGAACGTGCCCTCCAAAAATTTCTTCCTCGTCTTCCAATTCATAATCTTCGATATTTTCCACAGGTCTTCCCGAGTCTTGCGAACGAAGCGCGAGGAACGTGCAATAAAAGATCACCATCCCTTAAGACCACAGTTAACATAATGAACAACAAGCCAAGTTTCTGTTTCTTGGACTTACGCTCAATGGTGCGAAATTTCAGGGAAGTCCACAGGACAAACTCAGTTCCGGAGCGACGTTTTCGGCACAAACGGAGACATGAGCCTTCACGAAGAACCACCAGCATGTTGAGAGGGAGACAGAAGTATTCGCTTGCTCGAGTCGAATGGCGGACTTTGCAAACGATACGCGCTCGACGGTCAGACTCCCTTACATGGAATCGAACTGACAGATCCGGCCCATCATTGAACGATCTTGATCTCCATTTAATTCGAGAAGGAAAATCTTGCGGATACTAGGAGACTTACAACGCCAGCACTTCCTCAAACCCCTCGTCAAGTAGCCATTCCTTAATGCGGGGCATTTCGTCGCCAAAACATTTGGAGCTGATCAGGAACAGATCCAATATTGACTTAGCGCAATCCGTCATCGCCACGATTTCTCATTTATCTTCCATTATTACTCACCTCTCATTTGAGGAAGGAATCCGTGTGGCCGACAGGTCATCCAGCAACACTTTTTTTGCCCAGTGGTCACTCAAACCGACTGACGTGTTGGAATGCGTGGTTGTAGAGTTCGAAGTTGGAGAGCCCGGGATCTCTGGTGCTGAGGGCGGTATCTCCTGCGGCAAGACCGGAGACAAGGGGCCGGATGGAGAAGAAAATGTTGACGGCGGAAATCGAGGTCGGCGTCGTTCATAGGATCGCTGCCTTGGTACGTGGCCTTGACTACCCTCAGCGATAATACTTTCCGGCGAGTCTAGCGGATCGAGTCGCGGAGGGTTAACTTGTTTGGAAAGGAGGACTTCAATATCCCTGCGAAGACCTCGGAGAAGGGGAACATCTGAGGGTTTGCTATATAATATGTTGGGTTACCAATTGGCAAGAGTGACACCAGAAGAGGGACATAAAGGTGGATGTTGTAAGCGTACTTTTGCATTATATTCTCCAATTCCTTGAGGAAGATTTTATACTTCTGGAGACGCAGGGGGAGATAGTGACCGCTCTCGTTGAAAAAGAAGGTATGTAAATCCCCCCATGTACGCTTATATGGGTTTAAGGTAACATGTCCATGTCTCTCCAGCTGTCTAAAGTGCAACACAATATCATCCAAAGTGTAACCGAGACTCGACCGGAGTAGCTCTAGGTCGTCCTGGATGTGGAGGAAGTTCTGGGGAAACTGACGGGATCTGGCAGCCCCGTCAATGCTGTTGAGATAGGCACTAATGCCATATAGATCTGCGATCAGAGAGGTAATCTCTGCCGCGTGCTCCGGCAGGGGCTCGCGGTAACCCCTAAAGCCGGCAGCCACATCCTCGACATCGTCAGCAATTTCGCGGATCAGAGACATGACAGTGCTACGCCATCCGGTGAGGCCGTATGCAACCAGGGTGATAAGATGAGGGGGCCCGGGGAACGAGGGGAGCGAGACGGACGAATGTAGATCAGGAAGGGAAAGGAGGGAAGGGAAAAAGGACCAAAACGATATGGAGCTAGGTAGTTATATCATAGGTAGGCGATGGTTGTTGTTTTTATGTACGTACCTATGTACCTAGGTATTTATAGTTCGTACCTAGTTAACCTATTATTCTGCCACCGTATATCAACCTATTAACTGACGAGAAAAAAAGCCGTTGCGATGGCTGAACTCAGATGCCGCGGTGTTAACTAAGCCTGAGGCAAAGAAGAAGTAACTACCGGATACATGGCTAGTTGGGGACCAATTGCAAAACAATCGAGAATATGTCAATATCTTGCAGAAAATGCATGACAGGTGTCACCACATGAGGCTCTTTCAATTATTAATAAAATCCAATGTGGTTATATCTCTACGAGATTAGGATCTTCAGGCAGAAAGGAAGTGGGAAGGGTGTTGACGTGTTCATGTTCAATTTGCTTCCCGTAAGAAGGAGCTGACCAATCTGGTCGCTCGGGCGCTTTTCTGTTGGAGCCTCCAGATGTCGGAGCCTATTGGAGATGACCTAGAATTAATCAGATTAATCAGGGCCTGTTCGGCGTCACATTCGCTAATAAATTAGCGAATATGGAGCCCCACTTGCCGATAATAATAATTTTATAATAATTTTAAATAGACCATATTTGAGCTGTTCGAGGGCGGAGGAGGGGACGAATACAGTATATACGTATAGTATGATATACCAACTGGTCCAACTCTCGTCCAAGTTCTAAATGCTAAGTTCTATGAGAAGGAATCGCTTACAATAATATGTACAGTAACTACACCCATGAATATATACTATGATCACATGTCTAAGAAGTTAGTATAAATCCACCTACAATAAGAAGTAAATTGGTGTGGCCCGCAAATATCTACCAACCTGATCGAGTGTAAGTCAGGCGTGCGTAGATACGTACTTCCTATACTAAATAACTTAGCTTAGGTGCATGTTGAGATGCAGGTTTACTCCCTAGACTACGCATCCTAGGTGTCCTTCAATCATAGATCGAGAATATTATCGAAGGCTCTATGACAAAGCGGGCATACTTTTCGACCCCACGGACCTCAAGTTTTTAATTGAATTTGAGAAAGCAGACCTGGGGGGCTTGAGAGATGGGATAAGCCGGAGAGACAGGATAAGCATAGTAGTGCGGAGGAACAGGGACCAGTCCTGCGAAACCCGGACAGGATAAGCCTGAGAAATTGGGTAGATAGGATGGATCTGGAGGGCAGAAAAGAAGTTCACGTAGAGAAAGCATGAGTGGTATTATGAAGATGTAGAAGGTTATAAAGCCGTGACTGGTTCACCAACGCTTGGTAGAGCACATAGTAATAGATAGGACATAGCCAGTCAACGTCATGCCTTCGACTCTTGCATCACTGTGATTTTAATGACGATAGGATCATACAACTACAACTGTGTCTGAAGGAAGCAGGGTTTATGACGGCACAATTCGATTCAGCACAACTCCAACAGCCGCCCTTTTATCTTGTAATTGTTTGCCTGATATCTTTATTACAAAGCTCATTTAGCTTGGCCGAGGGATTGCAAAGGAGTCAACATAATCGTAATAACTCGTGATGCGTCATCAACACCAGAAAGAGCATCGATTTTCCAAACCCTGTTCGTGCCCGCAGAACAGCATCCTTATTTTGATACAGTAGGCTAGTACAAGCACAAGCTTCTGTTCTGGAAACCCCAAGGAACTTCCCCACACGCTCGAAACCCTCTTTGCATATCTCTCATCCGATAATAATGTCTCCGTGACACGTCCTCATCAATATCTACTATTTCCACTATAATAGAGACGTGGAAATGGTGTTAATGATGGTGGGATCGGTTGTCCCCTCACAACGTATAGAAGAGGGTTTCGAGCGTGTGGAGAAATTCCTTGGGAAGAAACTTTATCCAGAACAGAGGCTTGTGCTTGTACTAGCCTATCTGTATCAAAATAAGGATGCTGTTCTGCGGGCACGAACAGGGGTTGGAAAATCAATGCTCTTTCTGGTTTGGTGTTGATGATGCCTGCTGACGCATCGCGATTTATTATGATTATGTTGACTCCTTTGCAATCCCTCAGCCGAGCTAAATGAGCTTTGTAATAAAGATATAAGGAAGAAAGGTATAACTCCTTCAATATCCTCCTTGGACACCGATCGGCCAATGCCTTCAAAACATTAGGCGTACAACTATCGGACCTGTGACGTAGCGAAAGAGTCCAAGGAACCATCCCGTTCCACGTAAGAAGCAATCTCTATGTCATAAAACTCGGATCAACGTCTAAATTCTCCCAGAAGAACACAGTCAGTATGGCAAATGCAAAATGTGGCGATTAGAATAGTTCTTACCATTTAAGCGACGGAATCTGAGTTTTCCAGCGAGAAGAAGTTCAGGATGTATGTAACGAAATGTTGAGAAGGGAGAGAAGAAAGGTCCAAGATTATCATTGGGGCACGGTAGTTCGGACAGTCGTCGTGGAGAGGTTCGGGGATCTCCTATGCGGAGGATCAACTTGCGCCCATTGTCCGCAAACAGGCTGCAGGCCTTACGGCCCGGCTTAAACTCTTCCATGATGCAGAGGCATTCCCGTAAAGACCTCAGGCCCCGACGGAAAGCACGTGATCAGCAAGCTGCGTGTTAAGGACCCGACATTCTTGAATGGATTGTTCAAGTTGTGGCTGTCGATGTCGCCGACGATCCAGAGGAGAGCCTGGGTAGGTTGGACGTGGCCTGTAGTCTTGTGGCATAATGAATAATTTGAAAAAGTTTTGACCCACACTAGTCAGCGGCATCGATGCAGAGATAGGTTTGAGGCTTTGGTTTCAGAGAAGGCGTCCGCAAAATCTTTATAGGACTCTGGGAGTTGCGATTTAGTAATGTCGTCTGTAGACACCATCCGGACGTTGATTGTCGATGAAATGGTTATGTCTTCGCGAAATTGTAGGGTTTTCTTTGCGAAATCGACATGGGGTTATGCTTGTGCAGCGCGAGTTTAAGCAACTGAAATTGACGACTCCTTTACTCCGGCCTATCGGTGGGCCGTGGACAACGGAATGCTGGTAGACATTGTAAATAATTACTGCAGGACTCCCGACAGTTAAAAGCAAGGGTGGTGACGCGAGAAGCTCATTGAGAGGGTGAGAAGTCATTCATAATAATAGAATGAAAGAGGTATGTAGGGCTTTGGAGAGCTCCGCTGAGGTCGACGGGGCCACGCGTGCCTCAAGAACCAATGAGAGCTTTTCAAATAGATCTCGTACTGAGATGCAGTCGTCTGATAAGAGGTCATTAGCGAGATACGGGAGTGTGGTGGTCAGTAGCTGCTCGATGCGTTAGTCTTCTGGTATCTTTGCTCGAACCCAAAGGTTGTGGATTCGGTGGAAGCAAGCTGAGATTGTTTCTCCCTGCCTTTGGGGTGATTTTCCATAGCTCTTTCTTTGCTCGACGGAGCTCGAGGTGGACTCCCATCCAGTTTTCTACCTCTTCCATGAATCCTTCATAAGTGACAGCTGGGCTATCCCAGTGCGACCTTCCGTTTGTCTTATCATAGTATGGGGCGTCTTCTTCGACCTTGTGGTCTACCGCATAACGCCAGCTGTGGTATAGTCAGTCCCATCAGGTCGCAGGCGTTGATTCTTTGACCGGCCTTAGGCTCAGTACCAGTCAGCCGATATGTCTCGCTGAGTCCTTCCGAGTTCTGACGCATGTTGAGGATGCGGCCGCGGTATCACCTCGGGTACATACCGACTCGCCAGCAGAGTCAGATTGTCGGTCTACTCCTGTCACTTTAAAGGAATAGACCGCGGACTCTTAATCGGTAGGAACGTGAATAGATATTCCGTGGACTCTTAATCGACGGAACGTAGTGTTCCTACGGACTCTTAATCGGTAGGAACGTGAATAGGTATTCCGTGGACTCTTAATCGACGGAACGGAGAGAGTCCGAGAGACCGGGCAATAGAGTTCAT
>NPHW01003204.1:0-22261 GCA_002240705.1 Elaphomyces granulatus
GACTTGACTAGTTGCGAACACTGGGAGAACCTTCTTCGGGACTAAACTCCCCCCAGGTTGTGGGGTCTATTATAAGCTTCCCTCGGACTGTTGGTTGCCCTGTTGGAAAATTTTCTTTTATAAAGATTCTCGCTCGTTCTCTCCCCCTTGTTAGATGCATGTAGGGTCGTACATACGAACGAATCGCTGCTGGGTTGCATTGTACATGTATAGACGTACATACATCGAGATCACCTGCTCGCGTAGCTTCAGGGATGCAAAGTTGAAAGGGAAAGCTATCTACTGATGACAACTGAACGAGATATGAAACCGGAAGCTCCTTCATAGAACCAATGACAAACACAGCTTCGAGACTACCGTATTCCATTTCTTGCCTGAGCAACGGATCTGCATACACTTCAAGGCCGTATCATTGCACCAATGTGGCCTTCGTAATGATTTGCTCAACACACTCGGCCATCTGAGAAGTAACCCCTTTTGGATTCATAGGAATCTCGTGTCCAGCACCATGGTCAAATACTCTTTTGACGCGGCAAATACCAGCCAATTTCAGGCTCGCCCCCAGCGCCTGATCAAGCGTGCCAACGATGTGTGCGCTGGGGACATCTATTAGCATGCCATCGGCGAGTGGGTCCAGTTCGCGGAGCACGCCGGCCTTCAGTGCTCTCTCACACAGGGGAGCACCGGCACAGATGAAGATAGCAAACGAGAACGCCATTGGATCCCGTCGGAGAAGCATTGCTGCTAGCGCTGCGCCCTGTGAGAAGCCCATGACTCCATCGAAGGGGCCCTCGGAGCTCACGTACGATTCCAGATCATCGATGGCGGACAAAATGGAGACGGTATCTGTAGGGTCGAAGAATGCGTAGTAATTCGTATTTGGGAACAGGGCAGCGATGCCTATGCTGCTGCAGTTAGCTGCACTCCGAGTATTAAATATTGCGATTGGTCCAGAGTACAGATGTGCAAGTGGGGAATCTTCAACCAATACAAACAAACAAGGGGGGAAAACATAATTAAAGATAACTAGTATGATAGAACATGGCTTCAGGCCTGCAGATGTAGGGCTCACCTTTTGCGGGAGGGTAGTCCACGGCGCCTTCAACGAATTCGAAAATGTGGACGTGAGGGCTTCCCAGCTCGGTACGCAAAGCCACTGCCGGGATTCGTTAGTGAGTGAGATCATTATTGGACACCGCCACTTATCGGCAGTTATTCTCCCCACTAGTGCGTAGTGGAGGGAATCATCATTGATATCGTACCAGACTGCATCGCAAAGATCTGTCAGAAAGCGTCATCAGGTTAGCATCCGGTTTGCATAGTGAACTCGGCATCGCCGGAGGATGGATATGGAACTTTACCTCAGAGCTGGTGCCCATGCCGTGGAGGCATAGAATCCTCATGATTGAACAACTTGCTTCTTAGTAGTCGATATGTCGGGGGCATCTAGATCGGGATGAGGTGGATTGATTTTCAATTACGGATGACACAATGGCACTACTTATATTCGCGACTGTTACAGCTGAGGCCATGACTGGCTGTGGATATGCAGCAGAAGCTCAATCGGATTCAGGTCGGATGGGATGAGTGCGTTGATGTTGGAACTCGATCGCACCGTGAATAATACCAAAGGTCATTCGGAATTTCCGACTCATCAACGTTCAGACCAAACGAACCAGGAATTGATTACAAATTTATTTTAATGGAGGGATATATTTTAGTCACGGTACTCACGTTTTCTATATTCCACCCTGGTTGGCATATGTATACAGGCTTAAGATAAGGATAAGTGAAACAATAGCCTGTTTGATTACTATATACAGTCCAAACTTATTCGAGAGTTCTCTTTCCCCTATCACGGAGGTTGAACTAAATCGAATACTGGGATTTTTGCCTCGTTTACATGCATGCCACACTACATTTACATAACTTCTGACTAGGCCTAGATAGCAGCCGGCAGTTACCTGCCAGGGCCGTCGGACCGGTGACCAATTGATAACAACGGCATGCATGATGTAGTTCTTGGTGTGTTGCAACACACCAAAAACTATATCATGCATGTCGTTATAGGACGATATATAGTAAACATATAAACTAAACAGCCCGAGCCTGCTATTTACGCGGAATACCGCTAATATGATAATGCAGCTATATACCATCACTATTATTGGTGGAATTACATAACTGTTGTACATACATACTACATCATGCAATGCATACAAGGGTGAGCTCTCCAAACGTTGTCAGCACACAGTATAGGTATGTAACTACGGGCGAGCCTAGGGCGTAGAGACATGCATGTACCTTTAGCTCCCTATAGCTAGCTCAATTGGGGCCTCGGCACTGAAGCTGACCAGTGACAGCAAATAGGGCACAGATCATGACCACATGTCACATATAGCACGAATCCCTTCCATTAGTTAGTATTCTAGAATTATTGGGATTTGGAGATGGTCTGTGCTGAAGGTTGAGATTGGTTCAATTGCAATCTGGTGGATCTTAAAAACTGTACTATAAAACAGAGTTCGACTAGAGACGTAACTACGCCCCAAAAAGAAAGATGAAGCCTTATTTCAATATCTTAATTCGACGGCAATCGCCGATTACTCATGAATGACCCCTGATTTGTCGTAATTGGTGAATCGAGCCGAGCCTTAACTTAGGATTTCTTTTCCGATATTCTTTAATACATGTAATATAGGGTGCACGATGACACAAACAAGTCCCCAGGTCGCTAGGCACGCCAATCCGAAAAGCAGATACTCATCCATGTTAGAGGCCCGGATCCAGGACATACGAACATCGGCCGTCTGCAGGTGCATTGGCCCCAGCTGCTGACCCCGACCGCCGTTTTCATCGGGAACCGCCTCGTGTGAAACCTCCGGGTTAATTTCAAAGCGGAGGTCCCAGTCATACAAATGCTCCTCAATCAAGTCTGCCGCGACATGCTTCCGTCGGGATGCGACATGTGCGATTCTTTGCATGCGCTTGGCGTTACGAGAGATCTCCCCGTCAGGGTCGCCGACTACATCTCTAACCAAGACAGCAACCTGACGGGCGGTGAAGTGGTCCTTGTCGAGGCTCTTTGCAACGCCCGCGGCCACCAGTCGTAAGTTATGTTGGATCTGATCTCCGTAGAAGGGCATCGAGATCATCGGAGTGCCGTGGTATACGGCTTCGTTCGCTGACGATGGGCCAGCATGAGTGAGGAAGACCTTGGTCGATGAGTGATCGAGAATCGCTCGCTGCGGAGCGTAGTCCAGGAACAGCCACTCTGGGTGCCTGTTGGACAGCAGATCCTCCGTCGTGTAACACAAGGACCCCTTGGCGGACGAAACAGGGTAGGCCTGCGTAGGATCCAGTTGCTTCCGCGCGGTCATCCGCATTGCCCACACGACGCCGTCAATGGACCCTTCCTCCAGGGCCATGGCCAGCCCTCGGATCAGCCGCTCGAGTTTATCGGGGGAGGCAATGACATGAGTTCCAAACGCCACATACACTACTTTTCCCTTCCGGTCCAGAAACGGGCTACATTGTTCGTCAAGGGGAGGGTAAGAATTCGAGAGGATCGGTCCCACCGGTTGGATCAAGGGCGGCACATCCTTCGCCGGTTCCAGGCCCCAGAACGAATTGACCAGCAACAGATAATCAGGCTTTGGCTTCAGCGACGGCATCCGCTGGACACCGTTTTCTCGACGCATCTGGCGAGTCCAGCGGTATAGGTGCAGGAGCTGCGGTAAGTATCGGACCAGATACGTCTGGTCATAGAGGCGGTCCCACAGGGATGCATGCTCGCTCGTCAAACAGCGCACCTGCGTGCCGGGTTCGCCCGGGATCCACTTATGTGGTACCATCAACCAGGGCATCTGGGGCCACATTGTTGCTAGAGGGATGCAATGCTCCTGCGCGATATCGCGAGCCGCCTCCACCTGGTAGTCGGAGAAGATGAAGTCCGGACGACTGAGAGTGACGACATCCTGCAGGCCGCGGTACACCTCGGGCCACCACGAGTCATAGAACTTTTTGCACTCGATCATCTCGTTGCGCCCGCGCTGGGTCTTGTTGTCCCACCGGCTGAAGCGTAAGTATAGGCTCTCGTCTTCTTCCGTCGTGACGGCTCGACCCACGAAATGGACCCTTGAGACAAAGGGATAGGGCGCCACGAGCCCGGCGCGCTCGTGAAGGGTTGCGAACTCAATGACATGGCCGCGATCCGCCAAGACCCTGCATATTTCCAGGATAGGTGCTGATTCCCAGATTTATTCAGTATCATCCCGGGGGAGAGAGGGGTAAGAGAGCAGGCCAAGATTACCTGTGTTTGTAGAACCCCCGACTGTGACAACAACCAAAATCTTCCGATTCGGATGAACTTCAAATGCCATTTCAGCCAGCTGATTGATGCCGAAGAGCCTGCGGAGGGATGCTTGCACGGGCAGTCTGCTCGATTGATTGTCTTCGAATCCGGGGCGACAAGCCAGATATATAGACAATGAGTCAATGACTTTATGCTTTGAGGAACGACAATGACACGCTGCTAGATCGAACGAACCAGTCAACCAGACTGTAACATAGATATAAATAGATTTTTATATATATTACATGTAGGTATCATTGATGGATGGATTGGATTATATACATGTATGTATAACTACACAGATGTACTTTATGGTAGTTCGCCGCTACTATATTTATTATCACGCGCCTTGCTTGACGCCTCAATGGCTCATCTGTGTTTCTCGTCTACTATATATGTAGTAGCGCGGGGGCGACCTTTTCGTTTTCTTTAAAAATTTTTTTTTTTTAATTCCATCAATGTCTGCGGCGATATCTGTGGGGCTTTGTGCCGGTAGTTCGTAGAGTAATCCTAGGTCTACAGTATCTATTCTCTTTCCACAAAACACGGATGAAAAAGCACCGGCCTGATCCAAGCTTCTTTTTCTCCCATCCTCCAACTCTGTAGACCGATGATACCGCGTTGGGTGTAGGAACAAATATGGCGACAGGAAGTACCACCTCCGTCGACAACGCCGCGCTCACCCCGCAGAGTGAGAAGCCTCTTGTTCTTCAGGAGCCGGCCGCGGAACAGGAACAGGATCCGACACAGAAACAAGAACAAAAACAAGAACAGGAAAAAGAACAGGAACAAGAACCGGCCGCGGAACAGGAACAGGATCCGCAACAGGAGCAGACACAGAAACAGGAACAGGAACAAGAAGAGAAACGTGAACAGGTACAGGAACAGGGACAGGAACAAGAACAAGGCCAAGATGATAGCCAGGACCAAGAGCTACAATCTACCCAGTTTCTGCGGGGATGGCGACTTCACGTCTTGACTGCCGGGTGAGCAAAACCGGCGGTTCTTCCATGAAGATAGCACTGACCCCCCGTTAGATTGTGGCTTGCGTTGTTTCTCTCCACGCTGGAATCGACCATCGTGAGTACGGCATTGGTCTCTATTACCAATGCCCTCAATGGCTTCGAGATCAGGGACTGGATCGTCACGGCATACCTGCTAACCTATACGGGTTTGTCCTACGGATGCCGATGCTTAAGGAATTGTTTTGAATGACACTCATCAGGCTTCCTCATCATCTATGCCAAGTTAGGCGATATCTTCGGTCGTAAGACTATGTTCATGTCTGGACTGGTCATCTTTACCCTGTTTTCTACTCTATGCGGCGTATCCACGAACATTACGGAGCTGTGAGTATCGCGACATTTCTGCCGTATTTACACAGATGCATTGACTGAGCTCTCTCGCCGCAGCATCGTCTTCCGCGCTTTTCAAGGTCTGGGAGCATCAGGAATCTACTCCATGACTCTGGTCATCGCGCCCTCTCTGGTGCCCAAGGAGCAGTTTGGTAAATACATCGCCATCATCTCCACAGTTTTCGCTCTGGCCAGCATCCTCGGCCCCATCGTGGGAGGCGCAATCGGCGCAACTGGAAGTTGGAGATGGGTTTTTTTGCTAAAGTTAGTGTTTCTCTCCCACGTCGCCAGATCTGAAGGTGTCGCGGTTTCGTCGGCTCATGTCAGGCGATTCCCGCAGCACACCAGCAGGATGTGTTGCTCTGGTCGTCATCGGGCTGTTCCTACCGCCCTCCAAATCATCCCAAGACGTTTCGTTTCGATCGATCTTGCGCAACAAATTTGCCTTCTCAAACGTGCAACGCGTCGACATCCTTGGTGTGACCCTTCTACTGGGTGCTTCGATCCTTCTCGTTTTTGCATTTGAAAGCGCCGGAACGAAGTATGCATGGGACAGCCCTACGGTCATCACCACCCTTGTAATCGCAGTAGTAATGGGTGCAGCATTCATGCTCTGGGAGCGGCGAATACAGAACCGGACGACCGTGGCTCACGAGCCAGTCTTTCCACCGCGCCTGCTGAATGGTCGCATCATGGCAGCGATGATGGCGTGAGTGAATCCATACTACGTAAACTACTCTGTTTTATTCTCGCTGACGCGCACCAAGAGCGGCTCTCTTTGTCGGATTCCCTTTTACCTCGGTGGTAGTGAACATTCCCCAGCGTTCTCAAGCGGTGTACGGCTACTCACCTCAACGGGCGGGCATCGGTCTTCTCCCTTTGCTGTTGTGCTCACCCGTGGCGACGGCCGTCTCCGGCTTTCTGACCTCCAACCTGAACGTGCCACCGGTGCACCTCATCCTCGCCGGTGCGGTCCTACAGGTGATCGGCGTAGGACTCACCTGTTCACTGCCGACGACGCAGATCGTTGACATGACACCCCAGCAGTATGGCTTCGAAGCCATCATGGGAGTCGGATTTGGACTGACAGTGAGCACGGTCTTGACGCTAGCACCGCTCGTGACAGACCAGGAGGATTTAGGTAAGTGCTCGCATCAGTACTACGACATCAGGTTGATTCGATTTTCACATTTCATTTTTTTTTTTGTCTTATTTTATTTCGAATTTGAAAGCCTGTGCAACCGGGCTAATACATCCTTCTATGCACAGCGGTCACCATGGGCGCCTTGACGCAGGTGCGAGTTCTAGGTGGGACAATTGGTCTTGCAGTCTGGTATGCTTATTTCATATATCCCACAAAGAACAAACCAAAGGGAAAAGGATATATTATATATAATTCGTATCCAATCCAACTAGAACTGATCATCAATTACAATCTCACAGTGCCACCGTCCTCAACACTCACGTATCCACTCAACTCGCAACCATCCTGAGCCCTGGACAACTCCAAGCGATATCAAACTCGCTCTCATCGATCGAGCAACTATCGCTGGCGCAGCAGACTGCTGTGCGAGTTGCATTCGCCGAGGGGTACAATCGGCAGAACATTGTGCTGACAGCGTTTTCAGGTCTAGCACTTGTATCAGCTTTTTTCCTGTGGGAGAAAGTGCCGAGGAAAGTGCGGTAGCATAGTTATTACTCCTGTCTGTCTCTTTTCTTGTTTGTGTGCATATTCATGTGTAGTTGGATCAGATACATAGAGTGATTTCCGGTTGTCCTGCGTGATCGACCAATTAAAGCTTGTAAAGTGATTTAGTAAGGCCTCAAGGAGAAATGGCCACTAATTATTACCGAGGTAAGCCCTACGCGGCATGTATTAGCTAATCGGATGCATTTGGGAATACACCATCGTGCACGTGGATAATACGAGTGCATATTAAAAAAAAGTTTCTAGTTAAAGGAGAACATCTTTTCCTAATTCTACTACTGCTACTTCTTCTTGCTCGTATCTCGATCAGTCCTAATAAGCCTCGGAGCTATGACGCGCACTTCGGGCCTTTTTTTTTTTTTTAACAGGTTAATAAGTCCATTATTCAAAATAGCGAGTCCCTAAAGAATCTCCAGCCGCACATAGCACCTCTGCGGACTTCTCAGCACCTTCTGCTGGCCGGCCATGTTTCGCAATTTGTCAGACGAGAGAGGTAGGAATCGGAAGCTGAGTACAAGGAGGACGATCATCAGGCGCAGCTCCTGCATTGCTAGTTTTCGACCTATGAACATGCGATGTGGAGGTTAGCTTTAGTGCTAATTAGGTGGTCCTTAGTCTTGCGGAGACTTCGGCAAATACGGATTTATGCATGTATCTGCAGGTCGGTGGAGCCAAGGTGTGATGACATTAGGCCCACTTACCGAAACAGCCCCTCGTACCCAACGAGAACGCCAGCCTTGGTAGCGCATATGCATCAAACCCTTCCCTGCCGTGATCATCGTTCACCGTAAGCCATCGCCGGGGCTCAAACACGGATAGATTCGCATCACGGCTGTCCAAGCCCTCGTAGGGGAGCTTCTCCATCGCTGCCTGGCTGGTCGGGCTCCGCAAATGTGCGGGTACCCCAACAGGTGGAGCGGTGACCTGGGAGTTGCACATGATGGTTGTTCCGGCGGGGACACGTTGGCCCAGGATATGGGTGTCTACGGTAGCTTCGCGAACGATAAGAGGAACTGTATTAGCAAGGCGATTCGTCTCTTCGATTACAGCGTCCAGATATGGAATTTCAGACGTCAGGATTTCAGTGGCCGAGGGTAGAGAATGTGGTGAATCGGTGGTGATATGGAATGCTTCCTCCAAAATTGTTCGAAGGGCGGACTGTGCCTCGGGGTTGGCAGCCATAAACTTCACGAACCAGGAGAGAGTGTTTGCTGTCGTCTCATGGCCCTAGATTTTATGCTGTCAGCCATGGGACTACGTTGCGTGGCGAAACTTTAGGAATACAAGAGAAGAACTCACCGCAACTAGAAGCATAAGCAACTCGTCTTGCATCTCCAGATTGCGCTCTGGGTCAGAAGGATGAACTCCCGCTTTGCGAGCGGCGACGAGCTCCCGTCGGAGCACGAGGTCCATGGCGCACGTGTCGTGCTGTTCCTTCACCTCTGTGTCATTCTCCAGCAGTCTCTGGAAACGGTCGTAGGCCGTCCGCAGAATGCGGCGGATTTCGCGATGCCGTATGGCGTTGTATTTCTTATATATCGGAGTCTGTCGGATCATCCAATGTCTCAGGCTCCGGATCGGAGATCCCATGACTTTCTCGACACTCTTATTCAGAAAGGTCATTGTCTGGTACATCTCGGACCGTTCAGGAGCCGGAAACAACGCCGGGTCCTCGACATTGTGCGGAAGATCGATGGCGGAGGAAGCTGCATTCTGCATGGTGATAATTTCACTCTTCATGCCACCTAGATCAGAGCCAAGGACGGCAATCCAGATGGCGTCGAACGCAGCAGTCTCAAGGTCGTGATGGGCCTCAAATGGATGCCCCTTTGCGAGCTGACTCCTAAGCCGCCAGAGTTCGATCAGCTCGAGCGCGGATCGGTGAACGTTTGGAGCAACGACACAACGAAGGAACTCGGGCGTCATAACATCCTGCCAGAGTCTCCGCTGAGCTCTGAACTCGGGTGTGGTGGTCTTGACGATGCTCGCGTGTGGCAGTACTGTCCGAAAGATGGCTGAAGTGCTGGGTGCTCTGTCGAATTCCTTCGGACGTCTAAGCAAAAGGTCCTCCGTCTCCCGAGGATCGTCAATAAAAATAAATGGCCGGGCGAATGGCCGCAGAAAGACTTGAATGATCGGAGATCCCAATTTCCGACATTGTACTACTGAGTAGCTTGAGACCTCCTTGGTCTTTTTGATATGAGCGAAGAGATCGGGGATATCACCCAAGATGCGACTCGCAGCCTCTAATCCGTACGGGATCCCAGGCAATGGCTTTGGATAAAGATTCCTGTAAATGGAGACCAAGATCACAATAATCAGAAACAGAATAATCAGCTGTAACGCCATGTTACATATATGTAGGACCTGGAGACCGATCACTGCTTTAGGAAATCAGGGTGACAGGTGAGAATTCATTCACCAAGCGTGAACTCGGGAGGTCGGTAGAATCAATCTAAGGGTGACTATGCCTAGGTACTTATATTGAGAGCGTTATCACGCGTTCCCTTTTCCGAGCGCCGACCCCTGCCGTGTCGAATTAGCTTGTATATAACTTAATAAAGGCTGTAATGGGCTAAAAATAAGTTATAACATTATGCAGTTCTCCTACATAAGTGCAAAAAGGCGGTGAAGCGAAGCTTCACCGCCTGCTGTGTTCTGGAGGTATTCATACAGTTATCTAGCTTACCTGATCATCACGCCCAGTTTTAACCCTTTAAACATTACTCTTGCCTACCTAAGTAGTATCTCATGAGTCATGCCATAACTCATGAGGTAGATAAACGAGGTGGGCAAGGATAAAAACGGTCCACAGCGTGGCAGAATTCCGGCAGAATCGACAAATCTGAAGCTGTAACAGAAATTCTGAAGCCCATGCATAATATTTTTGTGTACATTAAAATCATCAGCCTGAGAGCTCAGGCAAGTTGAGACCTCCTTCATTCAGTCGGCGACAGTATTGACTTCGTCAACAGATCTACTAGTAGAGACCCATGCATGCAGGACCATATGTTATTATAAGATCATCAAAGTTGTCAGTGGGCTTCGAGTGAACTAAGAGCCAACTATGAATCATACTGCATGGAAATTAGGATATGAAAGGGAAAAAAAAAAAAGAGAGGGAGATGTGGATTAGGAAGATACTAGTACATACAAATAGTACTTGATAATAAAAGAGACACACATTGCAATTAAATGATCATGGAAACGGCGCATCTAGATTCTAGCCACGATTTTCGTCCTGTCGAGGTGCTGAGATGCGACTCCTATCATCAAGGTGCTTTTGGCTCTGGCCTCCACAAACTACGGAGTCGAGTTATTAGCTTCCAATCGGTACAAAAGGGATATGAGAGGTTAAAACGAAGTGGAAGGCCGTTATGTATGACACGTACCTCGCTCGTAGAGAACCCAGCTGGTATACAACAAAATTGGAAGAGCGACAATAGTTGAAGTCCATCTATACATTAATTGCATTGTTTAAATCAGCAAAACGTTTGCCATACTAATTCAACACTTTAGGTATGATGCGGGTAAAATTAAGTGCCCGACCGCATCAGAATGGCAGCCTTTCTCTTACTTCCTAGCGGCAATTTTATACTCTTTCGTCTGTCGGATATTCGCCGAAGCAGATGAGTTAGATGGTCTGGGTTTCCTCCTCTGAGAACCCAGCTCCTTGAGCGTCTGAGCATCCAATACTCGTTGAACATTTGGAGATCTGCCGTCGCCGTTTGATGGTGTCAGCTGTGCTGATTGAGCTCGTTGGTTCGCCATTAGAGGGAATTATTTCGTGATCTTTCAACCTGCACCGGTGGTTCGCCCTTAATTTTGATCAAATGTTAGGTTGTGGAGTAACAGTGGAGTTTGGGCGATTCTTCATTAATATGGGCTGTAAGTTGTCCATTTATAAATAAGTGATGCCTTAATTCACAGGGAGAAATCAATTTGCAACGTGATTGGCCTTCAGGCCTAAGGTATCTTTAGCCTGATATACCAAATCCGAGCGAAAATACCTCAACCACCAACGCGTATATCTTCACCACAGCCATTATTTTTAAATTCTATGCCCTACGACCATTAGTCCAGTGGCCACAGTACATTTAGATTTTCGTAGATTGTCGTGGTTGTGTTGTTATACCGTTGAACGAGCTTCTATGGGGTTCCTAAAATGTCGGGTTCCTAGGCGGTTGACCGCCTACTGCTTTCCAAAGTTTCTGCCGGCGCTAGCCATAATTGGAACTAGTTCCCACAAAAATAGCCCGCCAACCTCCAGCTTGAAGTGGATATAGTTATGTATCAGCTTGTTATTATTCAGGTAAGTTCCCAAAGTCTTGTAAGCCCATAGTGCAGTACATACCTTTCAACGAGCCAGGTACTAACTAATTATATGATTTCACAGGATGTTATAAATCTACAGCATCTTTGTGCCTTTGCGTGACACTAAAATGGTTCTGAGGTAATAAAATGGTAGCGAGGAACGAATCTCCTGTTCCTTCTCTTCATCCTTCTTCCCTTCGGACATCCTTCCTGCCTTCCGTTGACATCCACAGACACCTCCACCATACAGGTCTATATTACGCTACCACCGGAGAGCGATCTCCCGTCCGCTCCTCTAAAAGCAACAGCTACGTCGGTTCAAAGAGCCCATCGTCATAGTTATACAAAGCTACCTCGAATCTCAGAGCTCACGACCGTTGCAACTAGTCATTTCCCAGAGAAATTTTCTAATATCCCCCATAGGATTGCCGAAAGGGGATATGTTATCACTTTTTGTACTTCGTCTTCTCTTTTGTTAATTGTCCCCATACCGACTGCAATACACGATATAATCACCTCATACCTGTATCATTCCATGAGGAAATGGATGAACTCTGGTTTTTTGTCTCCAGAGGAGAGTGAACACGTGAAATTACTACCAAATTACCCCGGGGACGCGTTCGGGCCGGTTCTGGCAGGAAGATGTCCTGGAAGAAGGATCCAAACTACGGGCTGGGATTTGGAGTGTCAGCAGAGTCCAATTCCCCGAGTTGTTTTCGGAATAGGTTTCAGCCAGGAGCATGAAGAACTAGTGCAACTGTGTGCGATTGGCTCCGCCGGAGACGTCAGCTAAGCATTGCGATTCATGTCAACATTGAAGAGGATTCCCAGCTGCTGAACAAAATACAATCGTCTGAAGCATTTCAGCAAAGAGCGTTCGATCTCCTAAATCGCTACGGCAATTCGAATGGTCGAGAGAAGAACGAGATTTACGTCGAGGAGTCGGATTCCAGAAGTGACGAGACTTTATATGTTGTGACGGAACAACCGATCGAGGTGTAACTCTGCATATCTCCCATCCCATAATAATGTTTCCGTGACCCGTCCTCACCCATACCTACCATATCCACTATAATAGAGACGTAGAAATGGTGGATGTTGATGAGGCCTCGATGGCGCGATTGGTTGTCCCGTCTAATCGGTTGCTGTCACAAACAGCGTTAATAGGAGCATTATTGATGCTGATTGGGTCGGTCCCTTGTCTACAACAATGGAGATATAATCTGGGATAGTGACGGGCGACCGATTTATAGGGAGGGGCCGCTGGTAAGGCTTCTCCCATCTTGTAGCATTGAGGCCTTTTGCTAACCATTTTTTGCGTATCCCCAAAGGCATTGCTATCCGCGGGATACCATAAACACCACCCACGTAAGCGGCAATACAGAAGATGATCTTATTGACTACTAACTTAGAATCTACAATCCAATACATCGTCCATCTGAAAATCCTTGTTCAGCGCTGAATATTGTCTGAAGGACACTCCGGCTCCTCCCGCAAGGAGCGGAGATTCGCTTCGGGGAGTTCATGAGTCACGCCAAACGGAGCGACGCAGGAATTTTATTGAAAGTCTCACCCCGAAACAGGAGTGGAAACATTATAATAAAACAGGAATATTATATATACAGTACATTAGGTATGATGAAGAAGGTACTCTACTATGATAGGAGATAATTTAACATTACAAAATCATGAGGTCTATTATTAAGTACATAAATTTCGTTCGTGGCGTGGGGGAGAAACAAAATAAAGTTAAACAAGACAAGAAACCGTGTATTCCTGTCCTCAAAAATCAAAACTATGTTATTCCTTCTCCAGAGCAGCTGTCTGGGCCTGTATGACTACTTCTAAGCTACATCGAAGGGTGCTACAGAACGACGGCTTGGTCCGTCCTGGGAGCTAATAGTCTCGCTGATGGAAACACTGCCTCGTAAGATTCTTAGTCACTTAGGACAGATAGGCCTTTGTCTTGGTCTTTTTTCGGATTGCCGACAGTAATATGGCTTCGCTTGGCCTACCTCGGAATTTTACCGCATTGCTCTTGTACCACTGTTCAACTTTTTGAGCTTTTGACGCTTTTCAATGGTGTCCCTTTCGGCCTTCGGAAAGGATCTCCTCTTCTCAACCGACTAGGTCTCCTGCGCTCAGTGTTCTTGTCGGCGTTTGCGTGAAGGCGGCGTTTCTCCTGAGGGTGGCTATTCACAAGGCTGCGTTGTTTGGGCTTGGGGGTGACATCATCATCACTCAGAAGACGAGTTTGCAATTTCGGGGTCTTAGTGGCTCCCTCGCTTACCCCAGTAGTGTCATGGATAGTCTGACGTCTCCAAGAAATTTTAGGGCTGATGCCAGTCTGTCGCCGCTCGCCCGTCCTAGAATCGACAAGAATAAGTCGAAGAGAAGGGCGCCCTCCCTTAGACGATCCTGGATTATCATGTTCCTTAATCTTGGCCTCGATGGATGCTAGCGACATTGATCGATCAACAATGAGACCTCTTTGTACCGCTGCTTCACGAGCCTTGATTTTGGAAGTTTCAAGTTCTACATCCTCAACAGAACCCTCATGTGGGTTGCCGCTAGGAAGGTTACGTTCTCCAAGAAGAGGCGGGAAGCCATATATTCGATCATTTTCAGCCTGCTCACAAGACTTGAGCCGAGGCGCCAACTGGAATAAAGTGGAATCGGTGTGATTGTGATTTGGTCGAATCCAAACATATGTATCTGGGACAAGGACATACTCTTCTCCAAACTCATTGACGTGGCCTGTATGCGTCCATCCATAATCATCTGTCCAAGGACGAGATAAATTTGGATGATCAAGAAAGGATAATTCGCCCAAAGAATGTTCTTTTGTGCTAGCAACTGAAACTGTCGCGGTCTCTGTAGGATTCGGGTGAACAGTGACTTGTCGAGAAGCATAATATTCCTCCTTAATGCGTTCGATGTTGACCTCTTCGTTACGCGAAATCTCGGAATCTGGTGCAAAGGCAGCAGATGCTAACTCAAAAAGTTGGTTGGCTAGGTACTCCTCCTCAGTGCTGTAAGGCAGAAACGTTCCACTGGGCTCGTGGGATGCATTGGGGTCAGACGTCACTGTGTTGTCTTGGTGCTCAAAGGGCGCAACAGGAGTTAAAACAAGATGCTCGTTGTTCGGGGCCTGTCCAATTGCCGGAGGAATAAATTTGCTACTTTCAGTCTTTCGCTTCCGGGCTTTGGGTTTTTGCTGCAAAGACTCTATAGCCTTCGCAGTAGGTTTCCGAATGCGCCTGGATGTTCGAGCTGCCGCTGAATTTCCTGTAGAAAAGCTGGACGGCGAAGGAATAGAAAAGCCATTCTCCACGCTCCTATGACCATCAAAACTAAGACTTCTGTCCATATTTCCAGAATCGAAGTCAATGAGAACTTCGTTGGCAGAAACTTGGGCAGAAATTTCCTTCGCACCCTGAAGAAGTTCGCGATGAGTAGAGAGTACCTGGAGAGCTTCCATGAATCTGGGAGAATCGACCATCTCTCGGTCTAGGACATGAATTAAGGTATTAGTCGCCGATTGACGCTTATGACTTTCTTCCTGGCTGATAAGAGCTGGCAACACATTTGTGAGAAGTTTTCCGGCAGTAACGGTATCTTTGTGGAGACGAAGTTCCTTCGCTTTCTTGTTCCAATAAACGTCAGAGAAGCCAGGATTAAACGGCGCCAGATGCTGTATCTTGGGTGCAATCTTTTTGGCTTGAAGATCTATCATCTTCTCGAAGGTTACCGTAGATGATGGATCCATAAACGATAAACCTGCGTTGCCTGCAGTATCCTTGCTCCTTTGAGAACGAGCCAGAGCCATCTTGGGATGTCGCTGAACGCCATTAAATTGATGGTTACGAACCTTCCCTGGACTAACACCAAAGATATTTACGGCCCCATCATTATTCGACCGAAATGGGGACATTAATTTTTGAGGTGAAGCAACCTTCCCACTTTCCGATGAAACGTTTTGTGGATGGCTCTCATTCCCGATGTTTTCTACTTTTTGTGCAATCCATATGGCGAACGCAATTGGATTCCTATTCCAGGGATAGTTGGACACTTCGGAATCAAATTGTATATCAAATGAAGATATTGTGGAATTTTGTCTCAACTGTAGCGGTAGGTTACTGGGGGACCCGAGTTCAACAAAAGACGATGAAATGTCCGGAGAAGAGTAACTGTCCTGCTCCATTGCTTCTTGGTTGAGACGGCTAGAGTTTGAGAGACCCGGAGAACCGATGTCTTGCGAGTGTCGGCTCACAATCCTCATAGATCTCAGTTTGTCAGTAGCGGCATTCAAGTTAAAGCCCGCACCGGCAATCACCGAGGACTTAGGCTCAGGTGTGCACGGTGCATTCATTTCTTGAAACCCGTGGTCATGGAAACCTTTAACGCGTGCTAGAATGGCCACTTCATCCGCGTTAGCAATTTCATTGTCAGGCTCTCCTGCGGAGCTAAATGGCGGAGAATATCGAGATCGATGTGATCTTCGGGAGCTCCGAAGCTGATTGCGAAGACTCGAAGTAGATTTTGGTGTAATGGCAGCTGATGTTTGAACGTAATCTTCAACGGGAGCCGTTTTCTCAGATCCTTTCAAGCCGTCCTCTCCACTTTGTCGACCACCACGAGGGAAAACTTTTCCTTGTGTTTTTGGTCCTTTATTTCCGGAATGCCCACTTCCTGCACTCGAGGGTGTGGGTGATTGGAAAATAGAGGCATAGATATCATTACTTTGAGGTACGTTATTGGCTGAAGAGATAGACTTTCTCGCATCCCCAGAAGCTTTAGAACGGGAAGGCTGGGGGTGACGCTTAGGGGTTTCATGCCCGGGTTTAATCTTAGTAGAACCACTATTCATAATTTTCAATTTAAGGCATCGATGGGTGGTCCCAGATGTAATGCCATTGACTGAGATCTGAGACTGGCTCAACTCTCGCTCATCATTTTGACAGTCCCGAGTCTGCAACTGCTTTCTACCATTATTAGTGATAACAGAAGCTGTGGGAGCAAGGAAGCCATCTCCACGTAGAGATGTATCCCCTCCAATAAGCCTCTTCAGCTTCTTGGCTTCATTTTCGGTATTTAAGTTGCTATAAGATCGCGAACGCTTCATGGCATGCAGTGGGCTTTCCGAAGCTTTCGGTGTAGGCGGAACTGAATAAGACTGTTTTATAATGACTGGAGGAGTACAGTCAATTTCACCTTCCGAGGACATATTTAGTACGGCTTCAAGCCATGAAACGTCTAAATACCATCAGCACTTGCTATTAAACGAATCCTATCAACGTACCAAAACCTAGCGAGAAAATTCTAGAGGCAGGCTTGTTCCCCTATTTAAAGCCTTACCGCGCTCTAAATTCACGAATTAATTAGCAACATTTATATATTCTACAAGTAGACAATTCCAGCCCTAGTCAATGGGAGAATTAAAATGATAAAACAAGTACTCAGGTGCAATAGAGTTGTAACCACATTGAATGCAGCTCCTTTGTTACTTACTAACCACTAGCGCAACACTCTCTCGAAGCCGTAGCGCAGCATAAAGGGCTTTGTTATGTTGAAACGTCGTCTCGGGAAACTTGCGTATGCTAGTTTTGCAAGCGACTCGCAAATCGAGGGAGTTGACGGGGAAGATGAGAATGGCGAAACATGGGAGCAATAGTTAAGTTTCTAGGAGCCGCTAAACCCCTGCAACCAGGAACTGTCAGTAAAAGATTGACACTGGGAATTGGAAATCGGGGGAAGTTGACAAGACTCCACTGCCCAACCGGATTTAAGAGGGGACAATACGTAGAGTAGTACATACTACTGTTCCCATCCACTCCAAACCGCTACAGCACTATGACTGCAACGACGGTGGCGACAAGATGGTGATAAAACCCGAGTAAGTCATTACTTAACGTCAGATTCCGCAAGGTGGTTGTGAAAGAAGTGGTTGCAAGTATCCCGTTGAGGCATGTAAAAGACATGGCAAAATCTGAGACCACCGAAGCAATGCCAGGAACTTAGGGTTTGGTTTGGCGGACAAAAAGTCACAAGACCTTGCTTTGCCCCAACTTCCCGTGCCGCTGCCCGATCGCCAGACAGATATGTCAGACTTCGGACTTTCTAACAGCATCTCCTCAACGTTTATCATTGCTAGCCTTTACGACTGAAATAATCTTAGACTACGACATGCGACTATCGTGGCAAGTTTTGAGTCTTGGCCTATTGGCATCTGTTGTCCCATCTGCTATTGCAGTTTCATGGGGGTTTCGTGATGCCACCGTGTCAGTTCAGAAGAAGGGTGCAGGTGTCGGAGCTGGGGTTCAAGAAAAGTATGTTCCTTATGACCGTCATGAGATGAATATTGTTTACTCCTTAATGGTAACGCATAGTAACTGGCAAGTAGGATCCTAGAGAACAAACGTTTGCCGCAAGTTATAAAGCTGGGAGAACCTTACACCCTCAAGGTTACCCTGACTACACAGGAAGGAGAGTCCCCGAAAAAGCCACATCAGGCTTTCCTGCAGTTGAAGGACCCGGACACAGGTCTGGATATCTCATACCCTTTTAGTGTAAAGGACAATGGCAAGGCTAGACTCGAGTTGGTAGGTTGTGGGATGTCAAGTATCTCAATTGTTATTATTACTGCTGCTGACAAAAGTGGTCTCTCAGATGCAGGATGACCTACCCATTCAGTTCCTTCGCTCGTTACATCCTTTCGATGCTGAAGTTATTATCGGATCTTTCGGCAGCTCAGTCGCGTACCATGGCACAGCATTCAGTCTACAGATAGAGAGAAACACAGCTGCGCCCATTCCATCGCCCGAGGCAGAGAGATATGGCAAGTTAAAGGAAATTCGTCACATTTTCAACCCTAGTGCTAAGAGTCCACCTATAATTGTGACTCTGGTATTTGTGGTCGTTGTTCTGGCCGCTTCTCCAATCCTTGCAGGTATTGTACGTTTAGAACCATCACGATCATATCTGGTCTTTTTTCGCTAACGTAGTATTAGTGGGTCTTCCTTGGTGCTAACCTCAATCATCTCCCCGTGGCAGCGAAGTCAGCACCCTTGCCTCATGTCATTTTTGTGGGGTCTATAATTGGTCTTGAGGGCATCTTTTTCATGTATTACACTTGCTGGACTCTCTTTCAGACTCTTCCAGCCGTTCTAGCTGTTGGTTCAATAACGTTCTTTAGTGGCAGCCGCGCATTGAGCGAGGTTCAGGGGAGGCGTTTGGCAGGGTTACGATGAGCTATATGGATTACGGAGCATGCTTGTTAGAAAGATCTGTTATGTATGATATGAGCTAGTTGGTCCCGCAGTAGATTGAGACCCAAGATTCCTAGGGGTATAAAAGTCCATACTTTCACTCAAATAGATAACATCGATGAAGCTCCAAATAATTTTACTTTCTTTTCCCCTAAAGTATAATTATGATATAATAATATGTAACCCGAAAGGGTTGCAGAGATTCTGACGTCATGCCAAGTAGTAAATAAAGCCAAAAGTTTCAAAGCACCACTCGAAAAAAGGTATGATTCTTGAACCTGCTTTTCTCACTTTGCTGGATTATGTAGGTCAAAAAACCTAATCACGTTCGACCCTTTTGGAATCTGGTAGCACAGTTAACCACCTCGATGGGCTCTTCATCTTCCAAACCGCTCCGGTCTGCAGTCTCTGCCACATCTCGGCGGCAATACCCTCAACAGCCCTCGCCGTCCACAACAACAATCCGGAGTTCGCCACGCACTTCTGAACAGAACTATAAAAGCACGACTCAGGGACCGATATATCATACGAAAAAAGATACATCAAGTTCTAAATCCGAGGGTAGTCGTCCCCTTTCAGCGTTGTTCATTCCCACTCAATTTCGGCTGATTATTTCTGCTCTGAGGCTGGCAAAAATTTTGGGAATTGTAACTTAGCAACTCAATCGTATCGACTCTTGTGTGTCTGAAGTTTAATACGCTAACTATAGATGTATAGCTATTGACTTTGATAGCAGCGATTCGCACTTCGCAGCTTCACTTCGCTCCATTGGTCCAGTAATCCCCAACCCAACATTTTCCAACTCTAGCACCTTCCATCGCCCTGTTCAGGGCCACAGTCCATCTATCCTCCCAGACTCGGCAAACCCGGCACTTCTGGTAGTATCGTCGCGCGCGCGCATTACTAAGGCTGCGGAGAGGGAGGCTGAGCTTCTTGGGCGCCAAAGTCACGAGGGTCGAGAATTTCTTGATGTCCAGACGATTCGTCAAGCGTTGGCGATGCGAGACAAACAGGGACTGCCCGCGGGGGAGATAGAAAAGCTACTGAGATTAAAAAGTGGAGTTGTGGATAGGTTAGGAAAGAAGGGAGTTTTGGCGGAAGTTGGATAATTACCTAAATAAAAACGAGAACCAACAATAACAGTTGCTTCTGCTTTTTCAAACTGGAGCAATTACACATACAACTTTTAATGAATTCTAGATATGAATATACACATCTCAAGATTCACATGCATCCAAACGAGACAATGAAAAAGAGTTTTCACGAGCGTTACTCCACCCAATAATCTTTCATCTCAATATTTTTTAAAAAATATCATTTTATTATGAGTTGCAATGGTGTCTAGATTGCATAGTTAGTATTCAATACTACCTACTACTAGTAGTAGGCTGTTGCAACTCACTCCAAGTGTCCTAGGTATTTCTGCCCATATAGCTTCAAGTCCTAAGGATCAATTGGAATGGACCGATGAATCTTCAAATTCTTCCTTCATCAATGATCTTATCATTTATTAAGGAAACTGAGTACCGGATTTTGAATCAAAGCATGAACCGTACATATATAGCTATAGCTAATTGACAATACCTAGTATATATATAGGAAGTGAAGTCAATGTCAATGCCTCGAAAAAATATATCTACATATTTGCAGTGCAATTACAAAATACAATCAGCTCCCAAATGGCTTTACTGAACAGGAAAAATAAGAATCTGGGCGTTATTATTCTATGGTGGCTGTGGATACCTCAGGCCGTCAAGGACAAAAACACGTGATTCAGGCAGATAAAGCAAGTTGAGTTTGAACATACTCACCAACCAAGCGAAAAGCATTTCCTCCTACTAAAGTACTCGATCCATTCAACTCTCACATCGCTTCAGGCGACTTCACCCGTTAACCCCTTCGACGCCACTCTCCTCACCTTTTACGGCTGAACAGCCTACTCAACCTGACAAACGTGTCCAGCTTGAGGGCACACTTCGATAAACTCGGATTCCAAATTCAACCCGATTCTTGAACCGCAACTGGCGTCCCACAAATCTGCGACCCATGTTGAAATTGGCGATGGACAATGTCAGCTTTCCAAGAATACAGAACCCATTATACAATTCGAAGAAGTTTAAGTTGTGAATACGAATAATCACGATATTTGGAGAGGGCTATTCGATGATGCGGACACCCAGATGATAGAGCGAGTTGATCGGGAAGAATTGGAAGAATTATGCAAAATTCCTGAATTTGCTCGATTCCAATATTGCAAACTTCGATGTTAGATGGGATAACTAGGAGACGATAGTGAATTCTAATTGTTACGAGTATTGAAATCGAGCGAATTCGGGATTCTTGCATAATTCATCCAATTCTTTCCGATACACTCACTCTATCATCTTTCAAGTGTCCGCATCATCGAATCTCTCTCTCCGAATATTGCGGTCATTCATATTCAATTCTTCCAAACTATATGATGGGTTCGGTATTCTCCTAGGGAATTTCCCAACATTGTATCTCCACAACAGCAGCTCGGATACGGGGTATTTTATCCATAAAGACAGTTGGGTCTGCGGAATCTTTCGCGAGAAGAGCAGAAGGATCAAGAAATGCTCCAGCAGATTTTTTCGTGGGACTGTCATAGGGTGAAGATCAGATCGAATTCCTTTTGAGGGCATAACCTTATCCAACAAACTTTGTAATAAAGTTGCTCTCTCAAGAAGTCGGAATATTGGGCAGCCGAAAGTCAGAAGACTTCCCGAACTATGGTCGAAAATGCACCATTCATGGAATTTGTCTGTCAGTCGGCGCCGAAAATCAGGTTGTGATATCTCCCGGCTGAAATTAGGGTCCATGACGAATTCAGAACAGTTGAATTGCTTAAGGATTCACATCGATATCGATATAGCTTAGACTAAGCTGGAGGCAAAACGCTGGAATTCGAACCAATTTGTTTATTGCTGAACTAATAATTGATTTAGTTCTAATATTACTAGTACTACTGTTTTTTTTGCTTGTGACTGGCTGGCATGGAGTCACTGGTCTTACCAAGTGCGAGGGTCTCCCCGTTCGAGATACAGGGGGGCCCCCGCCAAAAAATGTACCCGGCAGTTGAACTAGATTGCTGGAGCAGGACATTAACATTCAAATACTTTACCTTTGTGTCCATGTCCATAATAATCTCAAAATGAGAAAAAAAAAAGCCCCGAAACCTTTCTCATGAAGATACCTACGTTGAAGAATTCAACGGTAGAGCTAACTCAGGCCGCCTTGGGGA
>NPHW01003205.1:0-38634 GCA_002240705.1 Elaphomyces granulatus
GTCAACGCCAAAAAGCGACCACTATGCGGGACGTCCAAAAATTTCCCGGAATGGTCAGTCTGACTGTGACGGACCCACGTCATGGTCAGACGTGACTGTGACACGCAAAACCTTGTCATGACGAAGCACTAATAACGAGGGACTTACATAGGTATGTAATATTTGGAATTAGGCAATACTAGTGCAATAAAATATTTACTATGTAGCACTTGATACCTACCTAGGTACAGTAACTACCGATTAGTTACCTAGTTATGTACCTAAAATCTATGCTCATGTGCACTGCAAGGGTTAACGTTCCCTTACCCCAAACTCCAATAGCCTACAGTAGGCCTGCAGCTGATGCATAGCTGCTAGCTAGTTAGTTAGGTGTTTCGCAAAATGTTAATGAATTGCCTCATCGAATGAAAGTATTATACGTAAACCTAGTACATAGGAAACAAATAACCTGTAAAAAGTATGTTACATTACTTATGATAATAGCTTCAAATTGTTACCCCCTTCACTGGTCATGGGTGATTTTACATCCCGATACCAGTTCTGTATCATATCCTAGTATTAAGCCAATCCATAACCGGTATCGGGATGTAAAATACGGGTGCCAAGCCCGCTGGTTCCTGAGGAATCTGGCACTCGATGTGGGGAGACGTCCGTATTAGGTAAATACCTCCAAATTCTATTTAATAATCTTTGCTCTTTAATTGGATGGAAAACTGGTTTGTTTTAAATTAAGGTTTTCTTAAAGATTTTATGTGCATGGGCATTGTTTTGATTCTGTTCTTGACGTCATTACATACTATCCGGGTAACATAAGGGGAAATTAGATGCCATAATAATAATCCATAATAAACATGATCTATACAGTACTAATGGGGGGGAAATGGACAAATTCGTGTTTGTGAAATCCTAAGGCATGGAAGGCATAAGTTACATGTGCATTGTACCTACATCTAACATATACCTTTGAAATATGATATAGATATACGCACAGTATACCAACCACTGTAATATAACGACTACCTTCCAAGGTTGTTGCTGTCGACCGGCTACAGGCTCCGATGACTGCTCCGTATTTTAGTTTTGCATTGCTGGTTCAGCATTGAAAGATGGTTGTTACTATAGAGTGCTCACCTACCAGCACACTATATAAAGGCCTTCCATTTCTGAGTTGCAGGTAAACCACCATCTCTGCGCACACCGTATACTACTATACACAACCTCTTACAGCCATCCGCCAACATCGCAATATCAGGCGTTCGGACCCCAGCTGCATAGGCTCGCTCAGCAGAATCCATTAATTTCCTTGCAGCACCTCTCTCCTTCTGCCGAGACATTGCAGCGGTGGATTTGCCTCTGGGTTGGCCGCCAATAATGCCGAAGACGCTTCTGGTGAACTGTTTCGAAACGCGAAGGACTCTTTCTCCTAGAATCGAAACTGCTGGATAGAGCAATGTCAATGATCCAGCGGGGGGGCAAAGTCGGAATCCAACAGGTTATTCATATCGGTAAGCTGGGGCCCTTCTAGTCATTCTAGTGCTAGGACCTCACAACGATGAAGATTGCCACGGCATGAACCAGCGTCTTTCCCCAGATAGCTTCCGAGAGGTCTTGTGGAACCTTCATAGCAACTTCATCCCTCCCAAATGGCCATACAATGTCTCATAGCGTTGCGGTGAGAGTTGTTAGATGGCGACGAAGCCGAAGAATTCGTTCTCAAGGGCGGTACGCTTAGTGCCAATGCAGGTGAAGATGGCAATATTATGGCAATCTTCCACTTCGATGAGAGTACCCACGCTCCGAACTTTCCCGGAACTAGACCCAGTCGATGCTCTCTTGAACGACTGATGGAACGGGGAATTTATGCTGCCGGGATATACACATATTGGTCGAACATTTGACAGCTGCAAAAGGGCTTTGACAACTAAAAGAAGACTTCAGAGTAAAATGCGGTCCGGAACACGTGCATCAATATATATATATATAACTCATTAGATAGGGCAATATTAAATGCCCACACTTCTTCTCTGGCCCTTAAAACAATATCATGTGAGAACATCAGTCGATGACATCACTGGGATCCGATGCAATTCGGTATTTGTATAGGCAGCCAAGATAGAGTCTCGATTAGTACTTCGAATTGGTCTGCGAAATTCCTATGGGAGATTTTGAGAGATTTCACCGAATTAGTTCAAGTTGTCACAGTATAACGATTTGGTTTACATGAACGAGCGCTTAGGCCTTTGAGATATTCGCGCTGTTCCTTGCCCCTCCATCTTGAAGTCTTTATCTGGCCTTCAGAGAAGCGTAGTCCGATCGCGTTTATCGGAACTTTGCCCAAATTTCGATCCTGTTCTCCGCAGACTGTCGGCATCCTGGCTGGGAAGCTGCAGTAGTCTGTCCCTGGTGGGCCATCATCTGTCTTTCTCTGCCGTTGGAGGCAATTTATCGCTAGAGTGTTCACCCGAGGTGGTTTCTCCCTGTCAAAGCGATCACGATTGGAGGATGGAGTAGTAGCCTTAGCTGTCTAGAGATGGCCATTATATTATTATGATTTCTTCATGCCCGCATCAGGGCGAGACATGGCTTCTTCGGGATCATTCAAAAAGGAACAATCGTGTTTAAATGCTGATCCTGAATTTTCTTCCCTTCTTCTAGCGTCATACTTCCACCGATCGTCTCTTGTCCGCTGAGGTTAAAAAAAAAAAAAAAGAACTCTTCGGCAATTTGATTAATTACCGTCTATCACGCTATTGGCACATCCGCCTCTGCAAGGTGCTGGAACTGCAATCTACTTATAATAAGTATGGCTCCCTCTTTAAGGGAGAAGAAGGCATCGCGTATAACGACTGCGTGTAACCCTTGCCGATCACGAAAGCAAAAGGTACAGTTGTTATCTACGGCATTCCCCACACTTAATCCTGGTGTTCTGGCCACTCATTAATGATAACATTGCATATAGTGTAGCGGTGATAGGTGAATAACTCTTTCTAAGGCCATAGTTTCAGCGTCGAAATTTTTTTTTTTTTCTTTCTCCCCTTGTTTCTTCTCTCTCCCTTTCTCTCCCTACTTAATTTTCGCATTTCGCATTTCGAACTTCCACGCTCTGATATATAGTTGCCGAAGACCAGTATGCGCACAGTGTCTTGAATACAATAGAGTCTGTGCATGGCCAGAACAGCTGAAACGGTTAGTATACACTGCTTAGTCGACCCGTTGGAGTGATGTGCTATAGGAATTAAACTTATTTTCACACGTGCCAGCGGTCCAGCGAAAGGCTACATTGAAGCCCTAGAACATCGTCTACAAGAAACGGAAAGCGTCCTTTTGAAGATCCTACCACATCTACCACACAGTCAGTTGTCGTCGACCATTGCGGACAATGGTTCATCCATATCAACAACCGAGAATGGAGCAATCGTATACACCCCTATCTCACCGATGAGGAAGAGAGGTGCCGAATACTGGAAGTCATTCCCCCTTAGCACGGCGGAAAACATTCGGAAATGGCAGCAAGATTGTCTCACCAATAAGAACTCCAGTCCAAACGGGAAGCGGGACACCAGTTCTGAAAAGTCGATTTCATCTCTAAGCTGTCAACGGGCATTGGAGACACCAAACTCCAGTGGCCTCGCAAGTCCTGCTGAAGGAAGTTCTAGATCGCATGGATCCGATTCGCAAGTCGATCTCTACTCTCAACCCGAGGACACCATTTCGCTGCCAGTACCACTCACCACCCCCGTGACACATCATATGATCCGCCAAGAACAAGGCAGATTGAGTGAACGGCCGCTTGATGTAGTAATTGCAGACGGTGATGGCGCATCCAGTTATCATATTTTCGACCACAGTACCCAGTCCCAGCTAAACTTCCTAAAGGGCAACTACATGTCAAGCACTCCACATGATCTGAATTCTTGGGAGGCTGTCCCGGGTATAAAATTCGAGCAACAATTTCTCTGGTGATCCTCTAGTAAGAACATTGGAATAAAGCCCATGAAGCATAACTTGGATACGTTGCTGTTGACTATATTTTGAATCGAATCATCAATTTCATACTAATCACTTGTGGTGGAAAGGAACTTAAGTTTACCAGTCAAAAGCATTCCTCTAATGCATGACATGAGAGTGGTACTTGTCTGAATTGGCATCCTAATAAGACCTGGAGCACTGTTCACTAACCATGTCAACACTGCCTTGCAATCTTATGCCAGTTTTACCTCACATGATCAAGGAGATTGACAAACCATGAACATCCTATCTGAGTCACAATTGCGGCTAATGGACTCTCAAGTTAAAAATGTCCTCGTCAATCTAACAAATTACATCTATTCACTTGTGAGCATGGAGACATGCTATGTGAACAGTCCAGGATTTATTGCGCATTTTGGGAGAAAAGTTTTCATGGTTGTATAACTACTAAGCTGCTGGAAAGCTTATTGATTGGTCACCTCTCAATCAAAATGCGCTTTCAATGTTGTGCATAATAGCAGTGGATGCCTTTTGTCCCCCTGTTTTGGCCTTTAATTATGCTAATAAAGATTATGAATGCTCCCAATGTGGAAGGTGTCCAATAAACGGCCAGTCTAAGGAGAGATATGACAACTACAAGATACATAGTATCATACTCCTGGGAGTTGGATTCACTAAGACGCTCATTTCTCTTTTCCTCTTTAATAATAAGTGGGAAATTTGAAAGCTTTGATTTTTACTTGATTTTTTCTTTTTTTTTTTAGTATTATAACTATGTATTACTAAGTTAGTAAATGCATATGTCAATTCCAAACGACTTCAAATTTCAACGACAGTTATATACAACGAAATGATGGAAGACTATGTAAAAGTAGAAGCAGCAACCTTTAACCAGAGTCTGCCCAGGCCTGGTATATCACTCGTATATAATGTACTAGTAGTAGTGGCGAATCTGGAAGCACTGGAAACCATTAAAATTCGAAACCAACAATAATATAAGAACAAACAAGTGGGCCAGAAGCCTTGCTTTACAGGAACCACTAGGAAGGAATCATTACGAGCAAGCAGCCAAGAAGCACCAGAAGACAGGATGAGAAGGCCAAGTTGAAGGAGAATATATATAACCACTATATATCTCAGCCACGTCCACACAAGCAAAGGGGAACAAACAGTATTCCAGAGCAAATGCTTCTGTCCTGCTGCTCTTTGCTTGAAACCTTGAGATGACCTGCTACGTGGCTAACATTTAAAGGCCAACACTACTCTACCGAACTCTGACATATGCTATACCCAAAGGCCTCAAGAGTCTTGAATATGGCTGCTGAAAACAGGGCTTCCAGCTGTACAAGGAAGAATATAGTCTACATACCTTCACCCAAACCCATGGATCTCTGAGACTCCACGTGCTCTACACCAATAATTAATTACCAACGTGGCATATAATATATGTATGTAGTAGTATAACTCTTTTCTTAAAATGGAAATATATATCCGCGCAAAGGGATGAGATGCTCCTGAAAGGCCGCGTAGAGGTCGAAGTTAACAAATATCATAGTAGAGGTGTGTTGTCTGGCTAAAGTTGGAAAACTACTAGTATCAACTCTGAATCTGCTAGTTAGCTCTTCGTTAGGTAGGGTTTGAAGTTCAACACTCGATTCTATCCGTTGCAGCAGCCTCATGATCATATGCATACTAATCATAGCAAAGGCCACTGCAAGCCTTTTTCTTTTTTCTTTTTCCACCATCCTTGGTTTTCGTCTTTTAATTAGAATAGGTTCACCGAGTCGGTTCTCAGTCATATCTACGCCGCGCGCGTACGTGTACGGCTTGATCTATAGGCCATGCGCTGTACATGAAATCGACTAATTAGCTAGCTAGTATATATATGAAGTTGACGGCAAAGCTATGATCTATCATACTTGGGACAATGGCGTGCCCCTTGTAATATATAGCTCTATCCATATCAATGTTCCGCCCTTATAAGAACGAGACCTTATAGAATGTTGTAGACACTCAGGCCCCCAAACATGTCGACGAAAAGCCTCTCATTCGTAAACGACCACTACAGTCAATCAAATCAATTCTTGTTTTTTTTTTTTTTTTTAAATCCCAATTATATAGTTAGCAAGAGCTACCGAACAATTCTCTAGACGGAAACTTGTTCTGAACCGGATACGGGCGTAAAGTTTGAAGGGCCTGTAGATATATATATTTAGATTCTATATGCATGATCCATATATATTAATAAGGCTGAATCAACAAAAAACAAATTAAAAACGTGCTGCATATCATATGAGCTCATCGATAGAGGAGGTCTTCCACCATCTCGGCAATTGCTAGTGAGCTAGTTAGTCCCGGACTTTCTATCCCCAGTAAATTGATGAATCCAGGAAAGCCTTCCTCCTTTTGTATGATGAAGTCCTGGAACCCTTTGCCACTGGCATTGGAGCTACCTTTGCGCAGTTTGGGTCTAATACCAGAGTAATCTACATCAATCGCATCGGGGTTGACATTTGGTAAGTAGGCCTTGATCTCTGGCAGTGCTTCCCGTAATCGTGCTCGGCTGGGTTCGAGATCGGTTGGGTCGTCAATCCATTCGACATCTGGGCCAAACCTCACACGTCCACTCAAGTCCAAGGTAAGGTGAGTACCGAGGCCTCCATGTCCTGGCACGGGAGCTGGATATATCAAGGTAGTGGGCTTCGGGTGCGACGCAGCGTAAGAAAAATAAGATCCCTTAGCGTAATAAGGTGTACGGTGCCGTTCCCTGGGGAGGATCATGTTATTTATTTGGCACGCGAAATTGCCGCCACTATTGATTAGGGCCTCGGTTGTGATTGAAGCTTCAGAACCATCTGCAGATATTGCGAATATTCGATACCCGTCTTTTCCGTCGTTTAAAGCCTCGATGCGGGTGACAGCCGTTTGAAAGGCGCAGTTTCCTCCTTTGTCCTCAAAATCGTCTTGTAGAAATACCATCAAGGAGTGACTATCCACAATTCCGGTACTCTCGCTCTCCACAATCCCCGCTTCAGCCCTGATCTCGGGCTCTCTGCGTCTGGCCTCTTCATGCCGCACAATTCGTGTTGGCACCCTGATCGACTGCGCATGTTTATGTATCTTTAAGCAAACGTCCCACTGTTCTCCATCTTGAGCAACAATCCATTTCTTTGTGTTCCTGTGGGGAATCCCCCTCTTAACACACAGATTATACATCATCTCTCGACCCTTCACACACAAGTTTGTTTTTAACGAGTCTGCTGGGTAATAGATACCCGCATGAATGACCTATTTGGCCTATTTGTAAGTGGCCACGTGAGTTACAGTACAAGGCGTGATAAATAGTATATTTTTGAGCATATACATACCTCTGAGTTCCGGCTACTCGTCTCTGTCCCCACGGATCCATGTCGCTCAAGCAATATTGTTGATGTCCCATCTCTGGAAGCCAACTGGCGCGCAATTGCAAGTCCTACCACCCCTGCCCCAATGACCTATGTTGAACGAATTAGACTGCTCAGTGAACTAAAATGGCCAGGAGAGGGAGGCGCTAGTCAGTGGAATTACCGCATGCGTGAAGTCAGCGTTGGCGTTGGAGACATGCACAGGGGAGCACGAGAAAAATCGCCGGGATGAATTGAATAGCCGAAGGATCATTTTGATGGCAAATGGCAAATGATATCATATATGAATTACTAGCCAAACACAAGTTATTGATTTTGCCTACATATTTATGAATTAGTCCCGAGTCCCGACAATGCAGAGTCTTGGCTTGAAGTTGAAGGATGCTGGTAGGTAACTTTTAAACACCTCATACGTTGCCTCAGGTACATCAGGCCGGAGTACCTGAGGCTAGAGGCTAGCAACAATGATATCATAGATAAAAATCAGAATTTGAACAAAAATTGTTTCACAAAAGAATTCTACGAATGCTACCAAATCCATGGAATATACGTGAACTATGGAACTCAACAGGATAATACTTTTCCGTGTCCGAGATGTTGGTGAATATCTATTTACAAAGATTCCAATAATAACTATGTGCTTCCAATCCGTCCATTCAACTTCGTTTTGCGGCGTTTTTAAGCATTCCATCAAAGTGCTACGTCTGAAATAAGCAAGTTGCCATCTATCAAGGTCGGGAAATAGGACAGCAGGACATACCTCCTTCTGTTCCGTCGCAAGCTTGCCATCAGCATCCTATGAACCGATTAGCCGCGGATACAAGAGCACGGTTAACGAGCGGACGTACGCTTATAATGGTGAGTATTAGAGAGTAATTATTGAAGAGAAATCGCTCCCTTCGTTTGGAGTCACCGTGGCTCCTACTCAATTTCAATAGAAGAGAATCAAATTCTGTCCTCAGTCGTGCCAAGCTATTTGAGACAGGTTCATCATCTCCAGCTTCATTACTAAGAGTCAATATGCCATGAAGAAGCTGGCCGAACCTCTGGGTTAAAAAGTGGGGAGCGGAAGACTGTTTAGCATCATCACCGACTGCTAACGAGAGGGCGGATACTGTGCTCCGTGCAGAACTCGATGCCACCCGCCTAAGGGACTCGCAGTGCATATCCATAATCATCTGGAACCGTGGCCAAAGTTGCATATTGATACCGTTGATGTAGGAGTCGACCACAGGGACCTTTCGCCGTTGTAGTTCGAAGGCAGAATGCTGGTTGAGCCGCACACAAAGTAGCACCCCAAGACAGTCGGTGGTATTGTCAATGAGTTGTTTAGTCATACTTTGACCTAGTGCTAGGACAGGCTCAAAGACTTCAATCGTCTTTCGAGAGATCTGCTGGAAAGACTTAATTGAGAACATTTCCGTCATGAAGGAGTACTCTGCGGATACATTGTCTATGACGGCAAGATTAAAGTTTTGAAATGGCACCTCAATTCCGTGAATAGACTTATCCTCTTCCGCTACGTAAGAAGATATCGCCATATAATTGGTAGTCTTGAGAACCTCAATTCGTCTGCCAAGGACAAACGAGTCATAAGTTCCAGGACCGGCTCTGCCGCCAGGAAGAATATTCGCTACGGGCTTCAGCAACAACACCTGTAGTGAAGGAACTGACACCACCTACCTCGTTGTGAAGATGAGTCGCCTCCAAGCAGGTCATTCCGGTCCGTGGGATGAAGTTTGAGTTTGTCCAGCGCTTGACAGTATCGCGTAAAATGAGACAAATAATACCACCTCATTGTGTTAACGTATGCCTGAGTGATTTCCTCGGTGAGCACCGGGTGAGCCCGTGAAAGGTAGCTATACAAATCCTTCAGTTTCACTAAATTTTGCTGTTGAATAATCTGCGCGTTGATATTAGGTGACCGAAAAGCTTTTATCTGAGCGACCAAATAGTCCCGAATCCGTTCCATAGCCTACGAAACCAATATATTTAGCCTTGCCATTCACCTTCTTTCTAGAATGCATATCCCACCTTATTTTTGAGATGTGCTAAGAGTGGTTTGACATCCTCGATTGCCTTGACACGAGTTGATTGTGCACCTCGGTCTTCAATGCTTGCTGCACGCGCCTCCACTTCATTCAAGGCTTTTACCCAGTTCTCGTCAATAGGTCCATGCGATATCAGCTTGACAGCCTTCGGTGAGATGCTAATCTCCTCCAAGGCAGGGCCCAGAAGCCGTTCTACATTACGCCGATTCTCCAGCTTTGCATTCAACTGGATTGACCGAGACTGTAGGGTCTCAATTTCCGCGGAGACCACGCCTAGTTCGGTTTGAAAGTCAAAGAGGTATGATTCGACAGATTTCAAGACCTTATCACAATCCTAGTAGACGTGTCAGCTCAACTACTGGTGATACGATATATAACACGGATTAGGGACTAAGCATACGGTAATGGCATTGTGAAGGTCCTGAAACTTGTCTCTCTCGTACTCGGCTATAATCTGCGTTAACTTAGAGCTACAAAACACCCATAGCACTTGACGAGACCCACATTGATGAACTGTCTGAGCGCCAATTTCTACCTTCCGTGTCCGGCTTGATTCCTTGTCCTTCAAAGCAAACGCCTCCAGACTTGAGCCTTCAAAATTTATCGTCTCAATCAGCTGTGCCGGTTTTTCTATAGTTACCCTAGCTGTGTTAACCGACTCCGCACTTAGATCCTTCGTCTTAGCGTTCCCAATGATCCCGTTGAGCACTTCAAGAGGATCTGTTACCTCAGGAGGACGCTGTCGAGAGGATCCTGCCTTGGAGCCCACGCCATTGGAGGCCCGGGAAGTGCCTGTGAATGATGTTGTGGATTCATTTGAGGTCAAGGTCAGGGAAGAAGATCGCGGGAGGAGAGGGCGCCGGCCAGGCTGCGGAGCGGGAGAGAACCGTGAAGTCCTCCGTGACGTCGGTGACAAGGAGCGTTTACTGAGCGGCGGCGGTGTTCCAGAGGGAGTGGAATGACCTGATAGGCGGTCGAGCCACATCATCGACAGCCAGCACGTTTAAAACGCACAGGAATGAGCTGCTCTCCAGGCCGCATGGATGGAGTTATCTATAGGAGCTTAAAGCGGTGGTGGCGAATAGTGTTCCTAGATCGAAGCTATCATTAATCAGTATAATCGTCATCGCGTTGTCAAGATCTTCCATCATGGAAGGTTGAACCGTTGAAGGAACCCCAAGGTTATGACTGGACAAATGACTGTTCCGGCGCTAGGGCACAAAGGGTCTTAGCTTGGTAGGACCGTCTCCCACCCCCGCCACAACGGGCCGCTGTTTTTCTTTTATAATTTCTTCAACCCACTTCCTTTTCTTCTCTCGCCATCATCCTTCCTTAGGTTTGCGTGTGGCCAACTCTTCCTATTTCCGTCACCACCGTCTGCAGATCTTGTAGTCCCGTCATCATGGCTGACGATGCGCAGGTTGGTGTCCTGTTACCCTGACTGGAACTCCCCCGCTTTCCTTCCCCTCCTTATATACAGCACTAAAGAATCCCTGTTCACCAAATGCAGCGCGCATGCTTACCACATCTTCCGTGACTGACCTTTTGGTGATATCTGCAGCATGAGCACACCTTCGATAGTGCCGATGCGGGCGCTTCTGCGACCTTTCCTATGCAGTGCTCTGCTCTGAGGAAGAACGGTCACGTCGTCCTCAAGGGCCGCCCTTGCAAGATCGTGGAAATGTCAACTTCGAAGACTGGCAAGCACGGCCACGCCAAGGTCCACTTGGTCGGCCTCGACATCTTCACTGGCAAGAAGATGGAAGATCTGTCTCCCTCCACCCATAACATGGAGGTTCCCAATGTCTCTCGCAAGGAGTATCAGCTTGTAGGCTCCCACCGTTGAGATGACTTAAAGAAGTCACAAAGGAAGGGAAAGAACAGAAACACCTGCTAACAGATCATACAGCTCGATATTTCCGAGGATAACTTCCTTTCTCTAATGTCCGAGGACGGTGCCACCAAGGACGATGTAAAGCTCCCAGACGGCGAGACAGGCGAAAAAATTACGCGCCTTTACCGTGCTGAAGAGAAGGAGACCAATGTTGTTGTCTTGACTGCCATGGGCGAGGAGGTGGCCATGGATGCTAAAGAAAGCAATCGTGGCTAATCATTCCAGTACCTTTTTTTTTAATTTTTTTTTTCGCTTGGTCTCGTTGTCTTTTTTGCATTGTTGGCACACATGCCCCAAAAGACCTGTAGGAATTCATGCTCGTTTAGGGAAAGGCTTCAATCTCTTGGGGTCAATGAATATGGCTTGTATCTCTTGCTTATAATTACCTGAGACTTAGCCTGAAGCTGTGATGAATTGCTCTTGAATGGTTGGCGGGTGTGTACTCGAGCTCTCCGTCCAAGGATCGACTTAGCGTTCAGCACATTTATGATAGCCCAATGAATAAAGAGAACCCAAAATAAATCAAGGTGTTCTGAATGTGGTTTAATTGGAAATTCATGAGATAGAATATTCAATATTGTAATAGGTCAAAAAAGGAATATGAGACTTCAAGTACATACATAGAACGTTATTGGTTTGTACGTACATACTCTGTACCTGAGATCGATAAAAATCTAATTGCGATAGCGTGGATGTAACTTGAACTTATTAACTTCTCCGCTTTGTTGTTGAATTTGGTGGCTGCAGATGCGGGGGCGACGCCAAAGAGGTCATAGTGCTTTGACACAGCTCGTTGTACAGCCTGATATTTCCAAGCATACCTAACGATGTCATTGTCGGTATGGAGTATGTCACCCGAGGCGTCTGTGGACAAGATGGTTGCCGCGAGACAAGGTACTACCTCGACAATGGTCTTTGGTTTTGTAGACGCGGTCACCAGCAAGAGGTATGACAAGACGTGATGTTTGCCTCTATTCTTGCATCGTTCTCACAAGTCCATCTCTTTCATCGTGTGCTTTAGGGTCAACAAATCCAACATGACGACGACAATTTCGGATCGCAAGGAAAAACGAATCGGGTTAGAAAAACAACCACTGTAGAGAAGGTTCAAAAGAGTAAGTCCTCACAAAGATGCAATACTCCTGATGGATATGGGATACGACTGATTGAGCGTTGGCAGCATACCATGGCAGACAAGGATTCCGTCTTTTCATCCTGGCTTATCAATTGATTATTTGGAAGCAATGTCATGTCTTTATCCATAACAAGGGATTTCCCCAAGGCTTTGAGGTTGGTACGGCCACGTCGGCACTTGCGATGACCCGAAGTGCTGATATCTTCATCGCCTTATACCTTATAGACGGTAGTCAGAGACCTCTGGACTCTGCGTCTCCGTGCCCTTGCTGGAAAATTGGATGATTCCTCTGATGATGGTAATTATGAAGAGCTCTTTAGTTCTCAGGTTCCAGAACCGCCAAAAGACCAAAACACGCCTTATTCTCACGGAAGCAAGGCTAGTGACTCGCCCAAGCTGATCGAAACTTTGGCCCTCTGCTATCTTGGCGCCTTGCTGATGCGACTTCCTGTCAGCATTGGAGATGTATACCGGTAAAGAAAAGAAATTCCGAAAACATTTCCCCGATCTAGTTGATTAATGATAATGAAAATTCTTTCTAATACAAGACCCCTTTTAGATGCGCCATGAGACAAGATATCCCTTTCATTAGAGCAATCCGATCAATCCCACAGGAAATGAGAGACCGGCTTTCTGGGGGTTATTTGAAGGCCCTCGATACGCAAGCACGTTCTGTTAATCAGCTGAATTTATTATTTGCTTTACTAACTTGACATCAAGACCCTCCCTAACGGCGACCATCTCCATAGAACCGTTTTGGAACTAACTAATCTTTACAACCGCGAATTCGATGTCTCCTTTCCCCCTCTTAACACACCACCTATGCTCTTTGAATATATCAGACAACTTGCACTCCCATGTAAGTTTGTCTTTTTTTTTAAGGACCCTCATACTAACTTATTATGCTAGTAGAGATATATGCTTCTGTGCAAAATTTACAGAAAGTAGTCGATTTTACCTACAGATTTCCAATAGCCTCGAGAAAAAGAGACAAGCATCTTGCCTTTCCGGAAGCACAAATGATTGCTCTAGTAATTGTTGCAGCAAAGCTCCTTTTCCCCTTTGATGAGTTGAACAGATATCCAACTTCGGCTCATGATCCAGCCACTCAAGTGATTGACTGGGGGCACTGGGCACATGTCCAAAAGCAGTTTGAAGAAAGAACGGCTGAGATTGGGAAAGGAAAAGAGATCCTAGTCACGGAAATGGATGTCCTTGATATGACCAATGACCAATTGGACGAGTATATGGACTGGTATGAGAATAGCTGGCTGGATAGTAGAGGCACAGAAACAAGACCAGGTCCGTATTCCCAGTTTCCTTTCCTTTTTTTTAATCAGGTATTCTGATTTTTATTAGTGTCCAATCCACTCGTAGACATGTTTCCTACAGGCAGGGCTGGAATCGAAAGCCAACCAGAGCCGCCTCTTCACGGCAGAGAGGACGAATTGATCGATGCGAAACTCCAGACGATAATGAGCACATTGAAACCTAGGAGACCTATCTCTGATGAAGAGTCCATAAATATGGAACATGATATCCTTCGTCCTGGGTCTTCATACCCAATTTATCGCTATATTTCCAGTCTCCCAGAGACCGGTCGGCTATTTTATGAATCGGCTGCGCGCTTGGTTGGACTATCTCTCCAGTCGGTCGTCCGAGCCGTGCTTCATACTGAACTCAAACTTCAACAATGGCAGGAAAGAAAGAGAAGGACAGAATTCCAAGGGGAGGAGTTTGCTTGGGACTTTTTAAACCATTCCACGAAAGTTACAACGGATGACAAGAATAACATGGAAGGGATGATATTGTCGGACGAGAACCAAGGTATTGAGGAGTAACCTTGTAAATATCATATTTATAATTTAGGTACATAGAGGAGGAACCTGTTAAGTGTACAGACTGTCTTTAAATTTCAGTGCCGATTTTCAAGATCACAGATGCCCACTAATAATCAAATCTCCCAAAAAGAAAAAAAACCTCAATACCTAGTTGACCGACGGCTATCCACGGAGGTCGGTTTGTTTCTTCTATGATATGATACCGCATGACGATTAAATATGAGGAGTAGCGGATCTGGGATATTATCATTTTCGATCGAGAGTACAGCACTTCGAAGTTCAAACGCGGGTTTCCATCCCGCAACTCGCTTCTGTCGGCACATGCAATGTATGTATCCATACCCATTGAAAAGCATCGTATCCCTAGAATAGTAGTATCCTGTCCCACGCTAATAAATAAACGTACAATATCCACCTCTGATGAAGGTGTTGCATTCCCTGTCCGTAAACGTGGCCGATTCCATGGGGTCTTGATTGTTCAGATATACTAGTAGTGATTAAACATCATGATTGTCTTGAACTTTGGAAGGACTCAGGAGGCATTTTGAACATGGTAGTACTATTGATGTAACAGCTGCAGACTGGAGATATATAGCGATGATTCCAAGGTTGATTGTCTGGACCAGGGTCCTGACAGCTCTAGGTACTACAATCTTAATATGTACATATACAATACCGCTCTTTTAAGATGTCCCCCACCATACGCGGAGTCGAGGATAAAATAAATCTATTCACGTAGGTCGGTGTGTAGGCCAGTCGCCCGACCAGGACTATTTATTCTCGACTGGGGGCCGATAACCTGGGGGTCGAGTTCGAGGATGTAGAGATATTATTATAGTAATAACTACTATGATGTTGCTTCAAGATAAGTTCAAGTTTCATTTGTATTGCTGATGATGACGATTATGAGTTTATGTAATTAACTTCATCCTCGAATGGAGACCTGGACCAACGACCTATGTAGTCGTGATTTCGATGGAGTACCAAACAGCAATGCTTATTTGTAATATATTGAGGCAGCTATATTAATTATTTATAGCACTAAGTGAATATACACGTAACAAGCTAGATAGACCGGATGGCCGACGCCAAAAGGGAGTGTTAATAATCCACGGGCTTATCTTTCTTAGAATATGAATACGAATTAGGTATGCTACCTAGGTAGTCTTTCACGAATAAGAAATATCGTCCTTCTAGCCACCAGACGTGTTCCATGGCATTTATTAATATTAATATTACTAGCTAGCTAGGATCCTCATCATAAACATTCAGCTCCCCTATCTGTACCCTGTAGCGGGGGGCAATCTCCTGCGCGCTCTTCATGACCGTCCTGCGGCCAGATTTCACGGTGGAGAACTTCTCGGCGAACTCCTCGCTATACCGCCTCCTTGCGGAGGCCACATCCCGAGCATCCAGCATGCTTCGGTGCTTTTTGATATTGGCCTTCAAGGCCGTCCACAAGCACTCCCTCTTCCTCCCGCTGCCATCCTTTGCCACCTGTCCGTAGCAGGCTCAAAACTCGTCCCAGTTTTCGAACTCCTTGAAGGCCGTGACTACCGTCTGTCCCAAGATTCTAAGTTAGCTAGGATCTTCGAAAACACGGTATTTACAAGAAAAGCTTCAGAATTTTCAAGAACATTTTTTACTCACCCGCCACTGCCGTCTGGGTTACCTGAACCCGCAACACCTGAAGGCCCTGGTCCAGGCTCTCCAGTTTTGCCTTCTCAGGCCTGCCGTTCACACAAGATTCGATTTGTTAACCCCCCTATTTGCAGCGAATCCCAGTCCTGAATCAGGTCCCCGATGTTCTCCGTCGTGTAGGTTAACGCCGAAGGGGCCTGAATTTCGGCCACGGTGCAACGGAGGCCAAGGGCGGGGATGGCGACGATTTTGGTTCCCGAGCCATTTTCTCCCTCCTCGCCCACTGCTTCCGTGATTTGGCCGGGGACATTGGACGCCTCGGTTGCCCGGATATCATCAGCCGAGAGCCGCCAAAATGGGCTCGAGTGGACGTGGTTGTGCGTGTAGGTGACTTTTTTTTCGAAGGGGCGTCTTGGGTAGGGGGTTATGCTGCCCGGCCGAGGAAGCTGCAGCTTGCTCGTCTGCCGCTATCTCTGCCATCGTCCGACAGCCAGCATTCCAGAATTCGGCTGCCCACAGATTCAGCTTGCTGGCCTCCTCTGGGAGGCGGTCATCACGGTCCACGAATTTCCCAGTGTCCGCCTTCCGCGATGGTCCCTCTCGCCTCGACTTGTTGTAGAGTCGAGTGCTTTTCTTCTCTTTCTTTAGAAATGGGACCGTCCACTTCATAAGTGTACACTTTATTTGTGTGAGCCAAACATGATTTTAAAAGTGGACGCTTTTAGTTTTGGTGGTACACTTTAAAAGTGGAGGCCGAGCCAAACGGGCCCTTAGCAATTTCTTGTAGATGAGCCTCCTCTTCGAGCGATAAAGCCTCATTTCCTCGAAAAAACCGTTGAACCGGGTCACCTTGGTCATTGTCAAAGCGGAAACCGACGAGGGGGCGACGTTGGGTCCGGTAACCACATCATAACGTTTCGATAATGATTGATTCAGTATGTTTGCAACAGGGTTTCTGAAAGTGAGATGAGACATTAGCAGTGATCCATTGCTTTTCGTATGCTTTCATGCCATCCTGGTAAAGGAGTTGACTTGTTCCATTGGGAGGGCCTTCTAGGCCAGACACTTGTGATCCAGGGACAGACTCACCCAGGAACTGTTCTGTTCTAAAGTGTAAAGTCCTGAAGAGAGTGCAAAAGTCCCGAAGAGAGTGCAAAAGAGTGCAAAGTCTCAAAGAGAGAGGCGAACAGAAGAGAGAGAGGAGCAGAAGTGCATACACAGGCATGCACGTTTTATTATTGAGAGAGCGAAAGAGGAGCTGAAGCATGGGAGGAGCAGAAGTGCACATGATCAATCTAGTAGTGTCACTAGTATCACTTCCGGTACCCTTTGAGATTTGGCCCCCCAATCACTCACCACCCCTTGCCCCACTAGTTACCTGCCCAGTCCTCCATCCGCCCAATCATCCACCCCCCGCCTCACTACCTACCCAATCACCCACCACTCTCTGCCCCACCACTCCGCTGAACCATCCAATCACCCACCCATCCCCAACCACCACCCGGCCATGCGCCCTTTTCTTTTCCTTTGCCTGCATTGTCTGTAATGCTGTGAAGAACCCTATCCATCGATCATATCTGGGGGTGAACAGGTATAACCGAAAGCCTGCGTATGTAAGTATAGCAGTAATTATAAATTTTATTGGGGGCGCGTGATAGCGACGGGACCCGCAGCAGAAATGGAGACTTGTACACTGGAACGCCCCGGATGCATTGGAACGAGAGTACTTGACATTGGGCCCTGAGACGGCAGCAGGCGTACCTAGTGGTGTTCTGAATTGCTGACTGTCGGTAACTATTGGCATTAGCATATCGATCGTGATGTATGATAGGAGCTTGAAGCTTGTTGGCTTGATATGAAAAGTATAGTTGATAATGAATAAGAAGCTTATCCATTCGAACGAGAGCTCGTGATCAGTGTAGCCATTTGGGCTTATGGCCAGGCAAACACTGTACCGTACCGTCCATTGATTTATCTAGTGTCGAAGGAATCCAATTATTACGATGCTCCTTCGCACTCCAGATCACAAATGGAGGGATTACATCTCCTCACTTTCAATGATGGTAACGGACTCCCCCTGGTTGTTGTTTGTATGATACATCAGAATCTGAAGGGATGAGAACTTTCGCTCTCTCAGACAGACCCAGGATGCAGCCCTTTTCATCCATATTGTAGATGTTCGAATCAGGAATCTGATACTCCCTGACTGCCTTCTCGAAAGAATCTCGAGTTTGTAGGACCTAGACCAGAAAGAACTTGTCTTTCGTGGAGACAAAAGACCAGCGAAGCGGTATTTGTACTTCCGCTTCATTATCACTGTCATCAATGCCCAGCGAGCCAATAATACCCCCTTCCTTTCTCTCTTCTGGCCCGCTCGGCTCGAGGGATCCAGAGGTCCTGGGCAGAAAATGAGCGTCATAAAAGGACTTCAATTTCAACTACCTATCTGGGCATTTAATTATTTGAAAAGACAATATGCACCTCCCGCGCAAGAAGCAAGAATTTGACAATTTTATAATCATTCTTGACCAAGTTGCCTTGAGCACGTAAAATGAATATTAAATGAATTGATATTCTGTTTTTCTTGAGTCGTGGACTCACTTTGCCAAGTTGGCGCGCGGTTAGACATATGATATTCATGAAATAAAGTGAGCCCAAATTTTTTTCAAAAGCAAAGGAGAGCATACTTCCTCGTGTCCAGATTTCTCCTCGCATTCCCCAATTCTTTTTAACATACAGTTATGGATAGTATTCCCTCTCAAGAAACTCGCATTAGGCGGGCTATTGAAGGCTACCAACAAGGCCGCTATCCATCCTTGACAGCGGCTGCTAAGACATCAGAGGTCCCACCTTCAACAGTCAGGCATCGGGCTGCAGGGCGAAAACCTGCCGATGAAACCGCTCCTCACACTGGACATCAAAGAAGAGAAAGCCCTCGTTGATTGGTTATTTCAACTTCATCGTTTGGGGGTTCCCGCCCGGCCGTCCTCCGAGAAATGTCGGAATACATTCGACAATCACGATCAGCTGAAAAGCTGCTTCCTCTCGGAAAAATTGGGTATCCCGAGTTACCAAGCGACATCCGGAAATAAAAACCGTTTTGAGCGCTAAGATAGACAAGCTGCGATGGGACTGTGTGTCCAAAGCATCATGCGAGAAGTGGTTCGGCAATAAGCAGACATTGAAGGAACATACCTCCCAGCGGACAATTGGCGTGAAGTTAGGGCCGTCAAGACCCGTTTCGACTCATCAACCAACAAGCACTTCCAGCGAGTGGGGTTGCTGATGGGATTATCGGAACCATAACAATTGTTCCGTTCGTTATCTAGGTCCTCGGTATTCTTGTAAAGGCTTATGCCTACAAACCAATCAGTGGGGACTATAAACCGAGTACAAACTAGATCAAAAATGACCAACCTAATCTCCAATCGTAAAAGAAGTCTTCGGAGGCTTCTTTCAGCCCAAATAAATATCCGACTTCCCTCGGATGCAAGCTTGTCGGCACTAAGTGGGCCGCTTTCACAATATCGCTTTCATACCATTCTCCGGTAAGATGGCACCAGGCCAATTGCGCCCCTCCCTTGACGGTTACAGCGTTGTACGCTGTGAGCATGTTTTTCTTAAATTTGGAGGTATCAAAACGCCTCTTTTCGTCGAGTAGCAGCGTATGCTCTCTCGATAAAGTCGAGACCTGGTTCATTCTCATCAGAGGCCCGACCTTATGTAATAAGCCAAGGATGGTTCATTCTCGTTTCCTCTTCTTTTCTTCCTAGTTAACTTCGTTCTTGGTATTTAGTTCCCGTTTTCTATCCTTGGACGAGAAGGATACACACANNTGGTGCAACCGTTGCGTTTTTATCCTTGATCCTTGGGACAAGAAGGATACATAAATTCACAAGGTTTCTCTGAGTCTGCAGAGTCAGGAAGCCGGAGCATGCAGTCATGTTCGATGTGACTCGAAAGTATAGTCTATGATAGCTGGAGGGTCGCAGCGCTAGACTATCGAAAGTATGCAGTCTTGGTTTGGTTATGAATATGAGATTCCCGAATGCTGCTAGCTTACGCTTCAGTCTCGATTTGGAGGATACCTAGGTAAGCGATAGTAATAATCAGCGGCTAAGTTTCTGCCAACCCTCACCGCTCTTTCCTCGCCTGAGGCTTTAGTCATGATCTGCCCCAAATCAACAATAATAAAAATACGTTCTATCAAAGCACACATTAAACCAACAAGGGGCCTAGCCTATTAACTCTACCATCCACTGGACCACTGATGAGTTCTTATATGAGTTATCTGATGATTCGAACGATTTCCGGAATAAGAATTCCACACGAAAAAGGATACTTATTATTAATTCCACCTGCTTGAATACCTAGTACCTTCTTGCACTTCTGCCTCATGATGGCTAACGACAGAATGCCCACTCGAGGGTCGGGAAACGCATCAGCTACCCTTAATAATGATTGGTAGTGACGAAGAGGCAATGGACTTTGACACGGAATGACGACGACATTCTTCCGCCCGAACCGGCTACGGAAATTGAAGTTCAACGGTTGCCGGATCACTTGCATAGATTCCGTCGACGCCGTGAGAGACCTGGCCAGTTACCGAGTGGATATGGCCCTATTTTGAAGTCGCAACCGTCGGCGGCGAATGGGTTGTAAATATAACTGGGAAAGGGCTGTTGTATCTAGAAGACTGGTATCATATTAGGCGCGATTGGGAAACGACACATTCGGTGAGGCAAACGGCTACAGCCACATTACCTAGTATGAAAAGCTAAACGAGAGTCAATAGATGATCGAGAATGTCTGACGGCGAGTAGCAATAGGGTCGAGGCTGTTCCAAAGAACTACACCTACAAGAACAGTCTCAAGTCTGATATTAACAAGTATTTTGATGACGACTTATGGGACTGAAAATGAGAATCTCGCGGCGTTCAAGGATTACGTCGAATATATGGAAAATCGCTGCAAAGTAAAGGTCAAAATAGTTCGCTCTGACAACGAATTATTCACCAAAAGGACACGCGCCTGGCTTCGCAAAAAGGCGATCGATGCCGATCTTTCAGCGCCCCGAACGCAAGCACAAAACGGACTCACTGAACGCTCAGGGGGTGTCGTCATAGCCAAAGCGCGTGAGAAAGATACCAAATCCAGATCAGAATGGAGTGATCGAACTGTCAGAATCCTGGGAAGCTACAAAGAAATGAAAAAAGCGATGAGCCAAGTATTCGGGGATATCGACGAGAGGAAAACAGCAGCTCAAAAACTTCAGAGATTACGCCAGACTCGGTCGATGCGAATCGGAGCTAACCTCCCTTACTATCTTTGGAAAGAGATGGATGATCCATTGGAGTATGCTAGTGTCTACGGGATCGAACTCGTAGGGCGTCCACCTTTTTTGTCTCCAAGAATTCGGAGTTGAAAGATCTCAGCCTCCTCGAATTACGAGAGCGTCTACAAGACACCGACACGTTGCTCCCGAAAATCGTCCTCCAAGGAAAGGACATCAAGCAAGAAACTGTCGAAAGCCACGAAATAACAACAGGGAACCCAGAAAGTTTCAAAGAGTCCAAACAAGTAAGGAAGGACAAGACACCACAATCCGCATGCTTCGATCCGGAAACGAAGTAAACGCAGATAAAGAACGATTTGAAAGAAAGGAACAATCGTTGACAGGAACTCGCCCACTTTGGAAGAAGAAAGGCAACGAATTGCAGGCCCATGCTTGCTGTATTTTGGACGCCTCTCCCGTTTTTCTTACCTTTAGTGCGGCTGACCACAGACGGGACGACCTCATGCGTCACCTACCTCGATACGAGGAATACAACGCCGCAAACGAGACTGACAGAGCAAAGACGTTGATACCCACGATTCAAAGTGGATTTGGAAGTGGTGGACCGTGGCATACGTGACTATCTACGGATGGCAGCATAGAGGTAGCCGTCTAGAACTCTTCAGAAAGGACTAAGATCCAAGACAAGCAGGACACGGCCAACAAATTGGAGATAGGACGATAGGTGCTGGAATGCTACTGAGGCTTTGGGAAATCATTGGTATTTCAGTCCTTATATTGGATGCTAGAAGCAAAGCTCCAGCAAAAAGCCCATGATCAGGAAAGGGCCGCGGGGCGTCCAAAGCGCAAAATCACCTTTGTCTTTAGACTTAGCTATGTAGCATAGAGACTCCAGGCAAATTCCAGTCTGTAAACCCAAGATTCTAAATCACATTCATCATCCTCCAGCCTGGCGTCTGCTCGATTGACATAATGTATCGCATTTGGCGAGTAATTGATTTGACTGGTTGCGTGTGTTGAGCTGAGAATCCGAAATGTCCTCAGATGATGAAATGCGCTCTAAACGCCGGGGTTAGAAACGGGTAGATATTAAGCCAATGCCGAAAGGTAACTAACTTCCGAAATAAAGCCCAAAGATTTCGCCGCCCCTCGAATTTCCAAATAGAATAGTGCAACCAGAAGGAAAAGTGAAGTGAAACAGAAAGAAGGGGAAAGAAAGCAAGGGTGGAAGATTCAGAAAATGTCACCTTCATCACGACCACTCGCTTCCCTTGCCAGTCGTGCACTCCGCTCAACAACAACAACAACGACAGCATGTCGCTTAACGACAACTACTAGCCGCTGCTATTATACAACAGAACGCAGAAATATACGAGGGAAACCTTCAGAAGAGCCTTCTTTTAGTTTGGCGAGATGGATTTTCAGTGGATCGCACCAGGAGCAGCACCGACAGCAGCAAAAATCATTATCAAGGCAGATTCGATGGAAGAGCGACAACAATAATGGCAGAAGCGACGACGAGGTTGGAGTTCCCAAGTTAAGGACTGTGGGCTTTGAGGAGGTAGGTTATTATCTTTCTATTGGAAATCATCTTAGAACTTTACATTGAAGAGACGCAAACTTCCAGTTTTTTTTTTTTAATAACCAATGATAGATCAATGCCACGTTGTCATCATCAAAATCATCACCAGTCCTCATCGATGTTCGCGAACCAGCCGAACTATCCGCCACGGGCATCATCCCCGGTGCAGTATCCGTACCGTTAGCTTCGCAGCCCGACGCGCTCTTTCTTACTCCCAATGAGTTCGAAACTAGATTTGGGTTTCCGAAGCCCGGCGTTGTTGCTACGGATGATGGGCAAGGGCAACAGCAGCAGCAGCAGCAGCAGCAGCACCGGGATGTCGTCTTTTATTGCAAGGCTGGGGTCCGTGCTCGTTCTGCGGCACAGCTCGCCATCCAGGCTGGCTACGATCCGCCGAGGGTCTCTGTTTATGACGGAAGTTGGTTGGATTGGGCGGATCGAGGGGGGAGGGTAGAGAAGTGGGAAGGAGATCTGGAATAATAATAAGAATCCAATAGCATCATATTATATTTAATGATCGACAGTGACTCGCAAAGTAAGTAAGTACTAAAATGACCCCCCTTCTTTGTCTGTCTTTTTTATATCATGTCATCAGAGAACCGTCTATCATAGTTTCCAGAACTTAAGCCAATGGCAAACAGATGAATCGATTCAGAAGACCATTTTGGGCATACCTAGTGTAGCCTGATCGCTATACAGATATTCATGTTTTAGCATTTATATAGGGTAGTGGTCTGTAGACTGTACAACCACTATTCATATACATTCTCCCTATTTATATATATAATCATAGACACTTTTCTTATAAAGCTAATCTTCTTCTCCTTTCAATGTTCTTTTCTCTTACCCCATCTTTTATAAACAACGGGAGAGGTGAGCATTTTAAACCAAGAGAAACCATTGATTACTTATGATTTTTAACCCCCTATCCCAGACGCCGAGAAAATACATGATAGTCACAAAAGTCTTTAATGACAAAAGGAGAGGAGACTGACAGGTATTCGCCATGCTCCTTACAGAAATGAAAATATAGTAAGACATGATCCTCAAAGGCGCAAAAAAGGGGGTTGTTATGTTAGCCATTGTCACGCCGTTGCTATGACCATCCATATATTTTCACCTAATTCATGAATTTCGACTGTAACTATAGTCATCAAGGTCATCTCATGATTTTCTTTTGACACCGGGATGATACTCCGCTTTCTACCAAATACATTTGAAAACATGATCTTACAGGTCATGAGCGGATCTTACCAACCTCAGGTTCATAAAAATCCGACTTGAAGGAGGATTGGAAAACTGAAGGATAACGGTCTTGGCCACTCCGGCGGAGGGGCGAGAAAGTATCATATCGGAAAATCAGGGAACGTCAAATAATGGTTTGAGCTTTTTAACAAGAAGCCACTCGTCATTGGAAACTTCGGCTCGGTAGAACTCTTTCAGAGTATCAATGCTGGCGCGAGAAATAGCCGAGTACAGGAGGTCCTTCTCTTCAAGCTGTCGACCGTACATCGGTTGGTTCGCCCCTTCAATCTTGACGGCAACGGACGGTTGCCCTTTCTTGCACACATTGAGGGGCTTATGGTCGCGCTCGATCGATTGTCTAGTAAAGCGCAAGTGTCAGCATACTGTCACTGCAAGAAGGGTAAAGGATGATTTCACATATACTTACACTCGCCCAAGGTTGATGATTTCTTTAGCGCCCGTGACAGGGTTGCTTTTGACGGCGGCAACCGGCGTGGTCAGTTTAAGGCTGCCCTCAATGACGTCGATGCCGATAACGATAGGGTCCTTTTTGTTGAACACAGCCACGGTTCTTAAAACGCAAGGGAAGACAGCCAGAAGTTTGCTCTCCTCTTTCCTCTGCTCGGTGAGTTGCGCCATATGTTTTTTGAAGTCGTCAAAAAGGTGGTAGATGATATCAGCCGTAAAGATTTTGACGCCAATTTCATCTGCATATGCCTGCGCTTCCTTATCTACTTTGACGTCGAAACAAAGCATAACAGCATATTCTTTGAGGTTCTTCTCTACCATGGTCCCGGCGCGCATCACATCACGCTTATAGACAGGTCCAATGGAAATATTGGAGACGGGCACCTTAGAAACCCTCAGGAACTCCAGTAAAGCTTCAAGAGAGCCCAGGGTGGAAGCCTGAACGCTGACTCCGCGTTGATCCTTGGAAACTTTGCTGAGAAGATTCTCAAGATCCGACATGACTTCCTCCAGAAGGTCTTCTTCGTCATCATCAGATCCGACAACGACGAGGCGAGAGCCAGCGATGGCGTGTTCAAGGTCATTTGCCGCGACTTTGACACCAAGAGCGGCTTTTACTTCCTTGTTGTGAACATATTGGGACTTCAAACGAAGCTCTTTGAGCGGAGCAGGGGTCAATAGAGCACGGATGTTAGTCGCTATTGGACCATTGAGACCACATAGTACTACCCGATCGCCTTCACGAAGGATACCATTCGAGAGTACAACATCAATGGTTGTCCCAAGACCTTCGATAACCTTAACCTCAAGAACAGTACACTCGACCTCTGAAAGGTACATCAAAGAGTTGGTCATTCGCTCTTGGGTCAAAGTCGTCAAGAGCTTCAGCATGTCTGGAATACCTTCACCTGTGTGTGCCGAAGTGGGGACTAAGGAGACGTTGCGAGCCATGGACGTATTCTCCCAATAAAGCTCAGAGTTAAACCCTTGTTCTGCAAAGGCAAGCTTTGTTTCTTCGAGTCGAGTACGGAACTCAGTTTGGACGCCTTTATTCTGCATTGCCAAGCTTTCCTGGAAGCCGTTGTTATCAATTTTTTTCCATCCATACAAACGATCAATCTTATTCAGCGCAACAATGAAAGGTGTTTTGCGGTCTCGAAGTAGTTTCATAGACTCGAGAGTTTGTGGCTCTAGCCCGTGCATAATATCAACCACTAGAATTGCTATGTTGCAGAGAGAGGAACCCCTTGAGCGTAGGTTAGAGAAAGACTCGTGACCAGGTGTATCGATAATCAATAACCCGGGAATTCTGAACTCGAATTTGCCATCCTTGTTGACCACGGCCGTCTTTTGCTGGAGAGCGTCAACAGGAAAGTAGGTGGCGCCAATCTGTTGCGTAATACCACCAGCTTCGCCCTCCTGCACATTAGTCTGTCGGATTTTGTCCAGAAGCTTAGTTTTTCCGGTATCGACATGTCCAAGAATACAACAAATTGGCGAGCGCAGGTTATCTTTAGAACGAGCCGCTAGGGCTTCTTCATGCTGTATCCTTCTTCGCTCCGCTGCCTCGGCCTTCTTTTGTGCAATGGCTCTTTGTGCTGCAGAAATCTCTTCTTCCGATTCTGATTCCGATCCATCATCAGAGTCGTCTTCAGTTTTCTTGATATCTTTTCTAGATGCTTTAGCTGAAGGCGCATCCTTGCCTTTAACGTCTTCGGCATCCGCAGCCTGTTCCCAATCGTCAATGCCATCGCTCTCGTCCTCAACAGCGGCAATCTCGGCTTCTTGTTTAGCCCTCTCCTCCTCCTCTTTTCTTCTTCTCTCTTCCTCCTCTGCTTGACGCTGTACTTGCGCCCTAGCGGCGGCGGCTTCGAGATCCTCTTCCTGTTTCTTAGGGCCCTTTTTCCTACTTTCATGGGCCTTCTTCTTCTCAGTTGGCTGTTCTCCCAGACCGGCAACCGTGCCAACACCGGCAGCCAACATCTGCTTCATACGCAACTCATTACGTTCCTTAGCCACCTTCTGCGACTTGGAGAGTAGCTTTCCTTCTTTTCTAAGCTGTTCTCGCTTTTCTTTCTCCTTCTCTTTCTTCCGCTGGCGAGCTTCTTCTTTTCGCTTTTCTTCCTCGGCCTCTTTTTGCAACCTCTCCTCCTCTGCCGCCTTTTCTTCTGCCTCGATTCGTGCCCGCTCCTCTTCCTGTTTTCTTAAGGCTTCCTGTTGTTTCTGGATTGCGGCTAAGTGGGCAGGAATTTTCTTCTTTTTGCTACCCTGCTCTGGGGCCGAAGGAGTGGCGGCAACAGGAGTCGCTTCCGGTTTAGTCACCTGAGGCTCAGGCTTGGAAACTTCTGGCTTTGTAGCCGGTACTGGGACAGATGCTTTTTTTTTAGCCGCCTAGAGTAAACTCAGTCAGTATACGTGGCGGAAGGGTGACGTTATCACATGAGAAGAGGTTGTACAAACTTGTTCTTTCTTTCGTTGTTTCTCCCGTTCTTTTTTCTCTTTCTCCTTTTCCTTCTTTGATTTCACTTTGCCACCTTCGTCTTCGGGTTCCTCTGACTCGTCCTTTGCTGGCTTCTTGCCTTTTTTGGGAGGTCCGAAGACACCATCATCATCATCATCACCATCATCAAAGGTAGCTTCCTCTGGTTGTTTGCTCGCAAGGTCTAAGGCACCATTTGCCTCTTGTGCAGGATCCTCACCCTCAACAAAATCATTATCTAGCAGTTTTCCCTTCTTGGCCTTCTTACTCCTATTCTTCTTCAAGGCAGCCAGAAGACCACCACCCATCTCATCTTCATCCTCATTTTTGGCTTCCGGTTCGGGTTCCACCGGCTCCCCGTTAGTTCCTGAAGCAGCTTCTCCTAGTTTTCCCTCCCAATCTTCCTCTTGTTTCTTACCCCCTTTCTTTTTAGGTGGCATCTTTCACGGCGATTGACGAATATAGGAGCGACTGGTGTATTCGTAGAACTCTGGGGGCAAGAGAGACCCTTCCTTGTGCTCTGCAGCACAACTGTGGCGGCATTCGCACCCAGCTGACCAGTCAAGATGTAGCCTCGTGCGTTCTGGTGAAGAAAAGACACAAGGAAGAGTAACTGTGTGGATCTTAAAGGAAGGAAAGAGACTAGTACCAAGCCTGTATTGCGATATAAAAATGGGGATTTTCGCTGGAGTGTATGTGCATGTACATACATGTCCTGTTGAGGGATGAGGGTTTTGGGATTTGGGTGTGGGGTTGGCAGGCAGGGATTAGAAAAGCATAAAGGTTCAGGTCGGTTTTTGGTTGGCTCATCGCCTCCCGAGGTCCACTTCCAGGTCGCAGTGGAGACGCTATTTACTAGCGTGGCATCAGTATGTCACTGTATGAATGTGTATGTAGACTACATGTATGGTATTTATTTATTTCATACATATATAGACCAACAAACACAAAAGAGTGTTGAAGACGTCAGAGACGACAAGTTATTAATTCACCTCAAAATTCTCATTGGTTTTAAAGGGGGTTTTTTTCCGCCCCATCTAATACAGTACTACAAATCATGTATAATTGACGCGTTCAACACCATGTGGTATGATAGGTAGTGATTCGGACAAGTTTATTAATTTTAAACCTACCAGACGACGTCGGATCAAAGTTGAATAAAAAACTTTATGGTTATGGAATGTTTTGAAAGCTTATTTTTCGAAATGCAGGGTATCATGAACTAGGAACAAGATTGAAGTAACGAAGACTCCCTTTAGTTCCTCCCAATTGCATTGCCGTATGGATTGGGATACAAACCGAATGTGAGAAGAGACCACTTGTCCGAAAGTATCCCTTATGTTATATCTCAAAGGATAATAGGTTTCCCAGCCACCTCATCACTTCTTTGACAGGATCTTGCTGTTTTCCAAGAACTTCTAAAGATAGTTCCTCGAGCCGTTTCATGCCACAACTTGACAGCAACTGATATTCCCCGGGGGATTGGGAGTTCTTACTGACAGCGAGCATTTGCTGTAAATGGGACGAACCGCATGCTAAAAGCCGGACGAGAATATCGCCATCGACATGCATATGTGACGGCTTCGTGCATGCCGGCTCAGTGTCTGCGGGGGTTCGCTGTCTTCTCCGTACACATGTTGACGGGCAAACTATGGGATCCACGGTGCATATATTCTGTAGGAACCTAAGTAGACGCCACTCATTTTCTGTGAGAGTCAGGAAGCGATACACTGACCCATCCATAGTGGTCCCGTATATGGCAGTTGATGATGGCAAACTCGAAGGTGGAGGAATAGAGCTTGGATTAAGTCGGATTACCGACCAGGGTAGATGGGCCTCTGCAAGCGCTGGTCTCAGCAGTTTGTCGTTGTCTGTTATGCCCATTTCCGTAAGAACACTTATGGTTCCCCCTCGGCTAGATGTAAGAGTGAGTTTGGCATCTCCTCCGATGTGATAATGCGAAAGCCCCTCGCGCTTGACGCGATCATGGGCGTAAAGAACTAGTCGGTTATCAACAACTTTGAGCACTATTAATGAGTCTCTTGCTGTCGAAACATAAAGATACGGCCCACGAATGGTAATAGAAGTTGCAGGAGAGGCTAGTTTGTATCGGGCTCCTGGAACCCATCTTCGCTCCGAGAACTTAGGTTCTAAAGGTATTACATCGTACCCAGAAGCTACAATCAAGGTAAAGTCATCGTAGGCAGCAAGGGCGCGTACAGGCCCTTCGAATTTGTGAATATGCTTCACTGAGCATTCGATCTGTTTAGGGTTGTCTGCTTTGCGCCGTGCTTGTAGGAAGATGACACGGCCATTATCATGTTGATGCCGTCGCGATGTGCCAATGAGGATGAAATGGTATTCCTTACCATCGCGTTTTGGTGTCCAATCAAGTATGCAGGTAATCCGCTCTCCGGAAGCCCCAGAAGGCCTCCAAAGTGTTGGAGTAACTTGTCCATCTTCGGCAGAGACGCCTGGTACTGTGAATTGTGAATTTCGGACATCTGGGTCAATGAATTCAATGTGAGGCCGTATGTGACGCTTGACTTCAGTTGTATCCCTCTTTATTTCTTCGGTCGTGTAGGCCACCACCAGGCTTTTGAGGTGTCTTGAGTACGTAGCCCTGTTAGCGGAGCCTGGAAGATCAATCTTTTGAGGTACAGGTTTGGCATGCTGCTCTAAGCTGCATATCAAAAGTTCGCCTTCGCTAATGCACACAAGTGATCCAGATAGGCTGTTTGATCTCACGTTTGGTCGTACATCTATCAGCGCGAAAACGTCGATACACTTTTGGAAATATGACGGCTAAATCCGTAAGTGAATGAATATGTCAAGTTACATTGAACTTACATTGTTTTGATCTGTAATCCAAACATTTTTATGGACATAGTCTAATGAACAACAATCAATAGCATGCGTTACATGCCAGAACCTATTTCCGCATGTTACCAATGCAAAATCTTCTCTCGGAGACTTGCCGCTTAGCATAACAGCTGTCTGGCCCAATTTACGCGATGAGCCTTGTTTAAGTCCTATATTTTTCATACAGATCAGTAGTGTCCAACGACAAAATATAGACAAGACTTAGGCTCTACCAATTGATAAGATGCCGTCTGTTTCCTTGACAAGAATTTCAAACGGAATCAGAGTGCCACTTCGAAGCCCACAAAACAATGTAGACTTCTTCAAATTGTTATCATCGTTGGTAGTTGTGATTCTGGCCATACTATCAATAGCTTTTGACACACCTTCTTCGTTAAGGTGAATTTCGTACTCGGCCAGTAGACCGAGACCGTCATTTTCAACGCGATAGACAATTAGTCTGCCACCACTCGTCCCCACAAAAAGAAACACTGAGAGTTCAAAATCCTCAACAAGCAAACACACTGGCTCGTAATTTATTTGTATCGGACAGCCGATGGTTGCTATCCCAAGTGTTCTATTGGCTGACAAGACCCTCCCCAGATGGATAAGTGTTTCACGCTGGGCCCTAACGGCCACAGCAACCAAGCCGAACTGGCTATTGATGACGGTCGCGATAATAGACTGATCATCTGAATAACGAAATACGAAGCTAGTGAATGACGGGTCAAGGGTGGTAAGATGGATAGAATTATTTGTCACCTGAACGATGATCCCTTCGGAAGTACATCCAAAAGCTAAAGTTTGAGCAGAAAAATTTAGCGATATCTCAGAGCTATCTTTGGCATACACCTCTTCCGTCGCATCGAGTGGAACATCAAGGAGAGTAGACGAAATTGGATCTGAAACAAGAAGGCAGATGCCGCCATCCGTGTCGCGCGGCAAGGCCCAGATTGACCTTGTACTCAATAGATCTTCAGGAAGAGGAAACATTAAGCCGATTTGAGCTTCGATTCCGTATCGATGCTGGGTGATGGCTCCAGAGCCAATGGCCGACCCAGAGCATGTAAATATTCGATCGTTGGCAACGGACTCACTACTGCCAGATCCGCTTGTCCGTTCACTTCCTCGAATAGACGAATCGACTATGATAGAATCTAAAACAGGCGCCCAGTTCAAAAATTTCTGCACACATTTAGGACGTTGCCTAGACTTTTGGATGAACAATGCTCCATCACCCATATTGCCACCAGCAATGATGAAATCGCCACCTTCGAAATCAATGTCGAGAATACCGAAAACACCATCAACATTACAGCCGAGCTCTCCGAGACTTGTCTCGTTCTCAATTTCTGCCATCTTGTCGATTTCCAGGTAAGTTAGCCATCCATCTTCTCGGCAAATGTAGATCTGGTCATGTGTTTGGTTATACTCCCAATTGCGAAAGGGTCTGGCCCAACGAGTCCATAAGGGAGAGCGGCATAACTGCGGATATTGTGATGGAATTGGGTGTCGACTTGGCGGTTCCATGTTTTCATCCAGGAAATTCTTGTATACTATCATAGCTGTAGTTGTGACAACCATAAATGCCGTTGCTTTCGTCAACGGCACTAAGATGTTTGGCAATCTTTCATCTACTGCTAGGGGTCTCACGGTTACCCTTGGATCAGTTTGCCGGAGAGATTCGGACGCTTCCCAATCATAACACATAGCTTGTATGCTCTGATCCTTTGCAACAAGCAATAGCAAAATGACCCTGTCGCCATCTTCCGTTCTCGGATATAAGTACTCCATGAAAAGGATCTCCCCATTCACTCTAAAAAAACGCTCCTATAAGCGATGCGTATGAGCGAGCCACACTTGACTGAGTTAAAAATATTTGGAGAAAAGATACCTCTGATATTGGATCTAAGTTTCCTTCAGCTATCTGGGATCGAAGTACTTCTGACGATCGTAATGTAAAAATACCGAAGAAATCTGCGGGAGCGGCCACCGCGATGGCACGCGATCTAGCTTAAGTGTGAGAAGCGACCTAAGAAGAGGTGTGAGAAACTCTACCTCGGATCAGTAGCAACGTGTCGACCAAATCTCTCGAGAATGCTGACATCAGATGGCAATGGCCTGCGGAAATGTACAAAGCGTCCTTTTTTCGAGGCGATGTCCGAGTAGTAATAAAGAAATACCAGCTCTTTTGATTCCAATGTAAGCACCAGAATTTGAGATGGTAACATATTGCCCGCGTTCGAACTTCCAGATGTTATGTCTCCGTTGGCCCGTAATCTCATTTGAGCCTCCCACGATAGCTCTGGGCAGGCATTAATGACGTTCGCAGCAAGAATGTTTGCATCGAACTCTGATTGAATAGCAACATCCTCAAGGCAAAGGCCCATGATGGCCTCTTTAAGCATAATCGACCTCTGGCTCACAAACACAATATCGTTCCTGTGTCTGCTTCTCAACCGCACTGGTAGAACCCACTGGATTGTTGGACTTGGGATTACGGTTTGAGAGAGTATGCCGATTTTCGGTTTAGGAGGTTCGAGCTTCTGAGGTGGCTCAAGGCGCCTCGCCCGATTGCGAGCCAGAAGCTCGCTGATTTCAATATCTCGGGTCATCCAAACCCCATTTTCCAGATACGCAGCTTGGACTGCCATTAAGGCAATGTAAATTTAGTGCGAAAGAGGCCAGTATGAAACAACTGTAAATACGATTTTATCGGTTCTGTATATGATCCGTATAATAAAGTTAGATATTCTGTCTTGTACTAGACATATAGTTATTTATGCAGGAACAGTCGTTCGGACAGAAAATGGAGCAGAAACACGTTGCAGGACAGAATCGTGTAATAGTTGGAAAGTCTCAAGCAAAAACATGAGATAGCTAAAACAAAGTATAATAAGCAACAAAAGCAAGACTCTCTTTTGTAGATGGGTTTGCCTCACCAAAAAATGTAAAATCATGAAGCAGGTAGAGGATATGTCAAATAACGTCTGAACAAGGAGACTAGGATCATATTCGGAATAATGAAACCCACACTGGTATTGTTTGGTCACTAACCCCCACAGTCGTCTCGATCTAACCAGAGGCGAAAAAGCCTCTATAATTCTTGGGAGTATTGGACGGCGAATCGGCGATCAAGGAATTCAATCTGGAATACTATGTATTATGTTAAATTTCTAGACTAGAAGACAATACCAATTCACTCACATCATTAACTCATGTTCAGTCTATACACAAGGATGATAACTGTCACCTGTTACAGAGCAACTTGAAGGTAGACAAACTGCTACTTTGCGATGAAGGAAATGTTCACCAATGCAGTAGAAGTTAGATAGTAACTAGGTAGTTTTAGACTTTTAGAATGTGGTCAAGAAAGATTAATGCCGAGCAATGCTACATTACATGTAGATGTCGATATCGCCAAGACAACAATCACATTCGCAGGTAGGTATATTATAGGTATATAGATATTCAAGAAAACTTGGAGAGTTGAAGGCCAGGCTAAGGCGGGTTAAAAGTCGACAGCGGACCGTAATTCGATTTCAAATATACCAGCCGTTTCTGCAGTCTTAGAGGTTGTGGTTTTGTCACGCCTTGTCATGCCTCCTCTTGTTTCAGCCTTAAACATACCTAGGTATCATAGAACCAATCACTCTTCCGCCTTGTGTAGACATCATGCTATCAACCGCTAGAGAATAAGCTGCAATTACCTTTTCTTATTTGGATTTAAAGGTCCAGCAAGTTCTTGTTCAGTGCAGGTCACTGCAGAGTACGTACGTATCACTTTTTTTTTTCTTTTCATGTCTTTTATATAGGTATTGTACATGTACAAATGACCCTGTGGACAGCGGCTGGAGTTGCGAGTACAATGCTATACTAAAAGGCCCACTTAACATATGGAGGATTGGAGGTTAGATCATTAAACTTGTCAATGCCGAAATTAGCCTTCTCTTAGGAGCCATGGACAATACGCTGCAGACCCACTTCTCCGGTGAAGCCTTTCAACAATCGGTCCAAACGGAGGATGACACCCATTCAAATGCAACGGAGATCAAGCGACTTGGTATCCGTCAAGCCTGCGCTATAAGTGATGTCAACTCACTGGTGTCTTATGCAGTGTCAGAAGGTGGGCTGTTGCAAGATGATCTCCGACGAACGGCATGTAGGTTGCCTCCCATAACCCTATCTGAATAGCAAGAGTCGTAATATCATATCATTTGGACAGGGCCTATTCTTCTTGGAAGCGATTGGCATACTACAAAAAATGGGCATTGTTCTTCTTGGAAAGATCTGCCTCGGCACCCAGATGAGGATCAAATTAAACTAGATGTTGATCGGTCGTTCGTATACTATCCAAATTGTTGGTATCCACTGAATCAATATTCATAGCCATGCAGCTGATCCCCTAGGTTCAGGTACGGAGAAGGAGCTTGAAGGAAGGAAGCAGGAGCTATCAGGGCTGATTACAGAAGTCCTAAGAAGATACCCAATGCTTTGTTACTTCCAAGGTTATCATGATATTGCCCAAGTGATGCTTTTGGTTCTCGGCTCTCAACAGGCTGTTCCGGCGCTTACCAGGGTATCACTTTTCCGCATCCGAGACTATATGCTCCCTTCACTGTCTCCGGCTTTGAAACACCTGCAACTTATTCCATCAATCCTCCAGAAGGCTGACCCCAGACTACGGAAACATCTCTCTGGAACACAGCCATTCTTCGCTCTAGCAGCGACACTGACTCTATATGCTCATGATGTCCAAGAATATGGGGACATCGCTCGGCTCTACGACTTTCTCCTTGCCCATGAGCCTGTTGTATCAATATATCTCTTTACTGCTATCATTCTCTCTCGCAAGAACGAGCTCTTTGAGATTCCAGTTGAGGAGCCAGAAATGCTCCACTCTACTCTGTCAAAGCTTCCCCGACATCTGAATCTCGAGGATCTTATAAAAGATACAATAAACCTATTCAGAAACTATCCTCCTGAGTCATTACCCTTTCGAGCCTGGCACCAGATTCCGCAATACAGCATGCTTAAAACGTCGCGCGATCTGGCTATTAGAAATGCAGCAGGCGAGGCCGAGGAACTCTTTAGACTACAGACACAGACGTGGCAACGTGAGGAATTCAGACGGAAGGCTCTTAACTTGGTTTGGATGTATCGAAAACCGGCCGGCTCCGTTGGTTTTGCTGTTGTTGTCGGTCTCCTTTCCTTCTGGATCAGAAGAAATGGACTTGATGCATCCATCTGGAAGTACTGTATTAGTAGGCTCAAAGGGGTTTTTTAAAGTTCGCATGCGGAAAAACTGGCGTGGTCTATATGGACACATAGATCTTTTCATATATAAATTTAGCTATTTATTTATTCTAAGGAAATATCAATCAATCTTATTACTACTCGTTCGTGGCCCTCCACAGGCTCCGGGACTCAAGGGCCCCGCGACTCATACAAAACCTTTAGTTAACTATATTGGGGAAATATTATTGCAAAAGGAAAAAAAATATTTTATATATGAATTTGAATTATCGCCGATCGTGTGGCTGTGCAGAATGAACACTAAAACTTGTGGCTGTGCATTCCGACCACCTATGCTCTTCCGCAATAGACAGCAATCCAACTCGAGCTCGAAGCACGGATCTTGACTTTTAACATTATTCGAGCCACCCCAAAATGACAACCCGGGGATATGACGTGGTTGTAGATGTTGATGACGAGGTGTGTGGAAATTATTATAACCGCGATTCCTCGTTTCTGGTGGTTGACCAATTTTCAGGGTGACCTTGGACATACAGACCTCCAAGAAGACCTAGAATTCCACCCGTCCAGTAAGTTTACAACTAATAAGTTCCTTCGCTGATATTTATCTGTGTATTAATTCCATCGATTTCAATAAATATCTTCATAGATACATTTTCTAACTCCGTATTTCTTATATAGATTTCGAGAACGATCAGCGAAACGCAAAAGTCCGACCTGACTCCCCACCATTCCTTGGAGGCGCTTCTCGTGGTGGTGACAGCGGCGCGCCCTCGAAACGCTCCCTATGGACTGTCCGTTATTACTCACAGTACTTTGATGTCGACACTAATGAAGTACTGCGACGCTGCGTAGCAGCACTCTATCCGCGGTCCAACTTTCTCGATGTTCTAGACGGTAACCCTGACCTGTACGGGCCGTTCTGGATTGCTACCACTGTAGTCGTCATTCTCTTCTTGACTGGAACTGTGTCGCAGTACCTGGCCCTAAACAACGAGAAGCACTTCGAGTATGATTTTCGTCTTCTTTCCGGTGCGGCCGGCTTGGTCTATGGGTACACGACCTTGCTCCCCATCGCCTTATGGGGGGCGTTACGGTGGTTTGGAAGCTCCAGCGCTGACCTAATTGAGTGCTGGGCATTGTATGGATATGCGAATCTTGTATGGATCGCTGTCGCGCTGGTCAGCTGGAGTCCCTTGACCGCCCTCAACTGGACACTCGTTGGGATTGGATTTGGCTGGACGGTCTTCTTCCTACTACGTAACTTATACCCAGTTTTGAGTGCGACAGACGCAAAGACAAGCAGGATCCTCTTGATTCTGGTCGTTGTGCTGCATGCTGGCCTGGCTATTGCTATTAAAATCCTCTTTTTCGCGTAAGTTTCACTTTCATCCGGCTGAAATTGGGTATGGAACTAATGTTGGGTCACAATTCTAGACATGGAAGCCCTGCTTCGAGAAACGATGAAGCTAAGGATGATGATCACAAAGATGATAAACATGATAGGCGACGCTTTTTTTGATTGCAAACGGTCTAGTCTTTATTTCATTGGTTCCGTCTACAATTATGTATCAATACTGTATCAAGCTGAAGAATGCTGGATTCTGGGATTTTACAATTTCTATCTTTTCCTTCTCCCCCTTATTTACTTTTTCGCTAGGGGAGGATCGTATACAGGACATTAAGTTCGGCAGGTTCATTCAAGGCCATTTTCCTCCCTTCCAGCAACCAGTTCAAGCAACAAGTAAAAAGAAAAAACAACACCCCGGAAGACAGGGCAGAAGAAACAGCAAACTGCTCTTTTTCACTTGAGCTTCTTCTTAGGACGGAGCTGGTTGCTGTGACCGCATTTCCTCTTTCGGCAGTTTGTGGCACGCGGGGGCAAACGAGCCTACAAGGGATGTGAGTAACGCGTTAGCATAGCAAACACTCTTGGACAATCCGAGCTCGGTTGGGCTTCAACGAAACCATTGACGTACATAGCATTTGCGGCAAATTGTCTTCTCGCAGTTGTATTTTGATGCGAGAGCCTTCAGGGAGGGTTCAATAATACCACCACGGAGACGAAGGACAAGATGGAGAGTGGACTCCTGTAGATGTAAAACCCATCAGTCACAAATAAAGCACCAACATGCAGCGTAAGACAAAAGACCGTCCAAGCTCTTTCGAATGATTATCGTCATCCTTCGTTCTACCCCATTTAATCATATAACGGAGTAAATGCCCAAAGGGATATCCACATCTATGATGGCATTTCATACCTTCTGAATATTGTAGTCGTTCAGTGTCCGACCGTCCTCGAGTTGCTTTCCGGCGAAAATTAAACGCTGTTGATCGGGTGGAATCCCCTCCTTATCCTGAATCTTCGACTTCACATTGTCGATTGTGTCGCTCGACTCTACCTCAAGGGTAATGGTCTTACCCGTCAGGGTCTTGACGAAGCTGTTTTAGAAAAAGATCAGAGTCCCGTCCTCATAGTTCACTTTTCGTCGTCTTCGATGAATAAGAGGAGGAGTATATGGAGCACACTGCGGCTTGCACTTGGGGGGGAGAGGAGATAAGACACGTACATCTGCACTGGAAAATAGAAAGTCAGTATTTGCTACTTGAATATAGTGGATTTTCAGATGAAGGGTTCGAGACTGTGAAGGGCTTACTGGTTGTCGATATTTCCGGGTCGTCGGCTTTAATTGTATGATTCAAGTTGTTATGTAACGTAACAGATGGGGATTTGAAGATTCTCGCTTAGACATGCGACTAAGAGCGATGCCCTAAACCCTAACTTCCGGCCTTCCTGAGATTAGCTGATTGCAAGACTCGAAATATAAAGTCCTGGCTTACACTTTTATATTGATACTCGAATGTCATTCATCGTAATCTCTCAAAATGCCATACATATTAAAATTGTCCCGCTTTTGTACATATCTGGCTCGCTGTCTCTTATCACTGACGAGACTCATTTTTATCAAAGATTCCAAAGCGACCTCTCACTTTGGTGCTTTACTACTACGAACAACTGAGATTGTCATGGTCTACCGCCATCAGATATGCCAGTAGCAGCGGCATCAAAGTTATTAAGAATTGAGAATCATCTAACTCGGACATTTCTTCATCCGAACTGAATTATTCCAGTATATGATACGTTGTTAGCTTTTACCTTCCTATACCTTTTTTCGCAGAGCTACTCTGCTGACACGGGGACACCACTGTCCATGGAAATATCTCAACTTTGAAAAGAGAAGAAAGGAAAGACAATTTCGATAGTCCTGGTGCGAATGGACACCGGAGGAGATCAGAGCCCAGCTCATTAAGAATTCGAAGGTGTAAAAGCACCACAACTTCCATAGTCACTCCCCGGATCTCGGCTCCCCTCGGCATCATTATTGGGCAAGCAGCTATGTTCGATTCGACTTGCATTCCTAGAATTTATATCCTCGATTCGATAGGAGCTCTAAGATTCCCATTATACTCGTTGGCCTACCCCATCTTATGTCGGAGAGAGATTAGTCAG
>NPHW01003207.1:0-28702 GCA_002240705.1 Elaphomyces granulatus
CTGAGCAACATAGCCGTCACCTCCGCACATCCACATGCCCAGTAAGCCGTCAAACGAGGCCGTGAAGCCATGGGATATCGTGTTTTGAGCCCTTAAATAGCACCCGCAGAGCCTCCGGCCTGATCGACGTTAGCCTCGGTGCGTTTCCGCCTCTTCTGGGCTTTCACTAGCAGGTTCTTGTTGACATGCCACGCGCAAAGAAGCTGAGGAACATGAGGAAAGTGTAAAGCGAAGGCCTTCTTAAGGGACCGCTCGTCGTCTGTCAGGATGGCTTCAATTGGGGCCGGTAGACTACCCCGAACACATATTTCGAAGGCCCTAATTGCTGCATTGTATTGTACCTCATCTTCGGCGGAGAGAAAGCAGAAGCCGATGCTGAAACTTGATTCAAGAGGCGTCACTCCCATGAAATGTAGAAGCGGCATGTTGTAACGATTGGTTCGGTATGTGGAGTCCGCAAGAAGGATCTCCGGATAGGCTTTGGTAAGTTGAATAGCTGGTTTGTAGGCGAAAAAGAGCCCGGGTTACTGCTCCTACACTATTTGTGCTGTAGTCCAGAGCCCAGTAACTATCTTCAGTAAGACATTTGGCTAAAGCCTCAATTGGTGTCAAGTCGCCCAGTTGCTCTGATTTATGCTTCTACCTATAGTTGTATACCTCCTGCCGGGTCAAGAGAGTAGTAGGATCGTTCTAGCGGAGATGCGCAATGATAGACTTTGGTCGGATATTTGAGGAGGTTAAGGAGGTGATGATATTGAGCTCATCGATTGTAGGCTTTCGTAAAGAAGGATGGGTTGCTGGTGTGATTGTGCTCTGGACGGTCGCAAGTAACTGTCCACTCAACGTCATCATGAAGCTTCTTGACTGTTGCTTTCGGTCATGCGTGTACTGGAGTCCTTTTTGGTCGCAGTTGATGTAAATTTCCTGCCCTTATCACATCGGAGATTCACCTTGTAGATGATACCATGCCTATCTTTAATTGTACGCTTGATAGCAACGCCAAAGCCGTGGTCACGGCCCCAGTCACGGACAAACTGAATGGCTTCATCCTGAGTATCAATTGCAAAAGACCGATTTGGGGGCGCTTCAAGAGCCATGTCGTAAATATATGCAGTGGTGGATGCGAGTTTGAATCTCAATGCAAGGCTAAGGTCCCGGTTTACAGTACTGTCAGTACATAACGTGGAGTAACGTGGAGTATATTGTCGTACAGGTTCGAGTATACTAGAAAATATACAGTTCTTAATTAATCAAAGATCCAGCCGCACGCTTTCTTGCTGAGATACTATTTCAACAGTAACTCTTGATGAATTCGATGGCTTTATTAAGGTATATCCCTAATAATTGCTTGTTAATATCTACAGGGCGTATAAATCCCAGTGTGGTCAATAATAATTAATGATACGATCATCGTTATCGATCATTATCGTTATGCCTTCGTAGTTGCCGATAATTAATCCGAGCCCTCGATGTCAAGACCTGACACACTTGGCGTTCTAGAACTTCCACAAGTCTCAATTCGTGTTGAGTTAACGGAAGGGTTTTTTATTCTGAGAAACGGAAGATCGATTCAGAATTGATGAAATTTTTTCTCATTGCACTTTTAATATTGGCTACATCACGCATTCCCGATGGCTTCCAAGAGGAGACGAACTGGACTCTAGAATCAGGACCATGGGTGGTAACCCATCTCGAGCATATGACGCCTTTAATGAGAATCACGTTTTTGCTGCTATGTCAGTTCGTCTCTGCACAGATGTCAATCTTGCAAACCCTGTCTCGCTTCAGCGGTCAACGTCTATCTGCGTTCGAATGGTTGGTTCTGTGGATACTTCGACTGGTGTCATGTTTACGACAATCCCATGGGTCAGTGGCTTTGCTATATGATGCCTAAATTGATACTTCATCCGTCCCAAGGTCGAGAATTAATAGGAGCAATTTGGCCCCGGGTTTGTCAAAGATGATGTGTTAGAAGTCTTTTCGTTGCCAAGATTGACGGATACCCTCATAGGTTGCGGTCCTCTGACAGAAAAGAAATATTCTCTTAAGATTGAGCTAGGAGTCGACCCGTACCTTCTGTTCTTCGCTTGAACTAAGATAACACCGACATTTATTGGGTCGAAATGAAGATCAGGATCACGTCATAGAACGGAAGTAAATGGTCGTATGATTTCTGCAGCGGGGCTAGCTGCAGAGCAGAGCATCGGCGGAGCAGTATGTAACACAGACGTTCGAACGAGTCAGCTGTGACATATTCGTCTGCCGATGTGAAGGATAAAAAATCCATTCTCGCTCTGAGAATGTCTGGGTTAATAGAGTTAATCGTTGTATGATGTAACTTTCCGTAGAGCGCTTTCAAGAACTTTTCGACTGTGAATGTTAGAAGGACGTTGTTGAATGATGCATCTCTTGCATTGATTCCAGCCATGTTGTCATGGCCCAGCGTGAGGATTAGGCGCGAATACAATTCTCCCTTCCTGCCCTTGTCGATCACCCCATTATTGAGAAGTTTTGTAGCGAATGTCCGTATAGAAAGGGCCCAGCTCATACCACGGCACAGATGTCGCATCGCGGCGTAGGTTGGTTCGCTTGGGGTTGTCGTAAATATGACACCAGTCGAAGGATCCACAGAATCAACCATTCGCATATAGACGTTGACCGCTGTTTGCCAGGGGAAGCGAGATAGGGTTCGCAAGATTGACATCTATGCAGAGACGGACTGACATAGCAGCAAAAACGTGATTCTCATTAAAGGCGTCATCTGCTCAAGATGAGTTACCACCGATGATCTTGATTCCAACAATATAGTCAGGGCGGTCATACACCAACCAAAGGGGACGACCGTTCTTAGGAGTCAATAGAAGGCTGTTCTTTACGTCGGGAATATCCATTGTGAACTCTGTAAATGGAGGGTATCCCTTCAACTGAAAATCCTCGCGCCATGAAGGTCGATCAGGTGTAGGCTCCTCTTCTGAGTACGGTCCGGAGGCAATAACTAGTCAAGATTTGATTCAGTGTATAGAAAGAAACACCAGACTCGGTGGGACATCGAGATGCAACTAATGAGACGGTTGAGAGCAACGAATCATCCGAGTTTTCCCTCTTCACCAAGAAGACTTGACAGCTGATCAAATACCATGACCAGAAGAAGATCTTCCTTGGAGTCGTGATGGAACTGCTCCAGAGTCATCTCGAGCGATGTGAGACCACGACGCAGTCCCTGCATGGTAGTAGAGTCGGACGCGTTAAGTGCGGCTCGTATTTGGGACCGCTTGGTGTTCATCAAACAAAGCATGCCCGAAAGCCACTTGCAAGCGTCGACAAAACCCCTAGAATCAGAAAGTTGAGGTATCTTGAGACCTCCATGACATGATCATGGCCGTGTTAATTACGATCTCCCCATGACATGACGCAAATTAGTTCACTCGCATTCGAACAGATGGCAAGCGTATGATATGTAGCGTCAAAAAAGTCATAGAAAAATTTGGGGCGTGGCTTTAATTCCCACTCTTTTGATCCAATTAAAGCCGTATCCTTACCTAACTGACCCTACCTGTGGATCCGAGTCCTGAGTTGTTGGTTCACTAGCCCTGGACAACAGATGCAGAGTGGAGACCCAGATGTAAGGTCAACCAAACAGCAATCGTAAAGGAGCTGCAGCTAGTTACTTAGTGTTAACTAGGTTGAAGTCCAACAGGCAGCATAGTTGCCCATCCAACGGAGAAAATCGATACCGCAGCTTTTGGTGCCTGATGGGGGCTCACGCTAAAACAATCCCGGAGGCGGCAGTCTGGAGACTAGGTCGATCATAAATAATCGTCGCTGCCCATCATTATTCTGCTGTTTGGGCAAAGAAGATCGCGAGTCTCTTATTTTCCTTTCTGGACTGATCGTAAGCTGAGACCTTCTCGGGACTTGTGACTTGTTCCTGTTGCTGATCAAAGCCGGTGGTGCTTTTAGTAACGGCTCACCGCCTTGAACTGAACAGCTCAACCTAGCAAGGGCCTCACCGTTCAAAGAGAGTTCGCCCCATTCTAACTGGCTGATTCCTTGAAGCGCACTTATAGAAGACTTCCCTTCCTCAAGGGCCGTCCATCTGCGGGTCCTTTTCCACCCTCCATCCTTCTCTATCGTTCTCTCTCTCTATTCGTTAATGCCCGTGGATTCCGTGACCATCGCCCGTTCGACCATTCCGTTGCAGGCCTCCCCGACTTCCAAGGCTTGCTCAGAGTGTGACAGTCACCCTGAGCAGGACTCCACGCCTCCTGTCTTCACGCCGTCTGTCTCACCGCCATCCGAAGCTCCACAACAGGCCACGGCGGACAGGCAGGACAGGGCTGACGAGCTCCGGTCGGGGGCTCTTAACGCCAAGATGTCTGAAGCCCAGGGGCAGCCGTCGTCAGCGGCTGTAGCTCCCCCGGCATCGAGGGAAGAGATCGAGCCCGTGGTTGATGAAACGGCGTCGAAACTGGATGCGAAGGGTGTTGCAGATAACTCCACGAGGAAGGCCGCGTGTTCGAAGCACATCAATAAGAAACCGTCGAAAAACAAGCCAGAGGAAAAGAAGAAAAGGAACAAGAGACAAATCAGGGATTCCTCAAGCAGTGACGATGACTCAACGTCTACCTCGTCGGATGTCTCGAACCCCAGTGACTCGGAGATGGAGGACTCGGCATCCGAGTCGACCGAATCCGATACCGAGTCTCAAAAGCAAAGGCGAAAACGCAAGGCCAAGGCCAAGGCAATTAAATCGAGGAGTAAGAAATCTCGTTCTCGTAAGCAGGAGGAGGATTTCGAGACCGAAAATGACGACAGCGGTGATGAAGAGTCCTTAGTAGACGAAAAATCTCTTAAGAAAGTGATCAAGAAGCTGAAATCTAAGAAGAAGACCAAAAAAATGCGTTCGAAGGAAGAATCCTCTGAAGACGTGGAAGGGGATGATGAAGCCCTTCCGGATGATGTTGCCCTTCTCGAGAAGCTTGCCGCTCTGCGACTGAACCATCGTCGTCTCCACAGAACGGGTCAGGAATCCAGGGGCAAGAAACGAATCATACCCGACAGTCAGTCGAACGGACAAAAAGGTAGCATCCAGAAATCTAAGATTAAGAGGAAACAGAAGAAACGGGCATCTAAGGCGGCGTTTAAGAGAGTCGATCAGCGTAAGTGACCTCCCAGTCCTAGCGTTTCTATGTTTCTTCCGTCCTTTGGACCCTATACAAATCTGCTGCGAGGACGGAACATTGGCTGAACGTGCAAATTGGGATCACAGTCTGGGACAACACTATTCACAATTATAAATTGACGGAGACGATGGATGATCCTGCCGCCGATGAGTTTGACCAGTACATCTTTACTGTCCGCCGCAAGTTCGACTGGGAGAATAAATACATGGAGACTGTCGTGGATATCAAGAGCAAACCTCTACGTGATGCTATAGCAAGGGTCATGGATGGAGTCAAAGGGGTTAGTTTAGTACAGGAAACTCCCGTTGTTGATCCTAACATGCTCTTCTTATATCTGGAAGAGACCAGGACATACATGAAAGAGCTAAGAAGCCTCTCCAAAACCGAGAAAAAGAGACGAGCTAGGAAAATTGCTGCCATCAAAGCGAAGCATCTCAAGGTCCTCATCAAGTATTTGGACACGGATTATGCAGAGATCAAACGTACCCTTTATCCACTGCTTGAATCCAACATGATTACCTTTGACCTTCTTTGGGCTCTTTTCAAGCCTAACACCATCGCCTACACTCCTACTTACGGACATCCAGATGAACCGCGAGCTTTCAAGATTGAGTACGCCTCAAAAGAGTCCTCCTTTATGAAGGGATCGTGGTACAGTATTGAAGGTCGTTACCTCGAATATGACGGCAAATCCTTTGGCATGGGGACCATGGCTGCCGAGGTTGAATCCTTCAAAGGGGTTCGCAAAATTACCGGCCTTGCATGCTACCCACTGAAGTACCATCGTGATGCAGATGGAGTTAAAATGAAACTTGTTGAACGCGGCAAGAAGTTCGTTGCCCTTAGAGGAATGAATTACCGTTTCCACCAGGGTATGGCATTCTTCAAGAAAAAGCGGTCAATTATCAAGGTCAACATCAATGGAAGGGTGATGATTGACCCTGCGATTCATCGTCGCATCAACCCAAACTATCATATCAGCACCGTGCGGCCCAAAGACCCTGATATCATTAATCCTTCCGATGATGATGAGGATAGCGATGGAGGCAGTTGCTGTTGTGCTGCAGGTGACACCGGCTCTGACTGTGAGGATCTGAGCCGCGATTCGGAATCTGCCCAACCGAAGTTTAAGATAGTTCGTGACAAGAAAGGGAAAATTCACGTTGTCGAAATCGAGCTTGACGAAAATGGTAACGAGATTCAAAAAGAGGACATTGACAAGATTGAAGACGAAGGACAAGATGCTGAACCGGAATTTACCGAAGAAGAGCTACTCATCGCTAGCCCTGTCGTTCTCGGATTTGCTTTTAGTGAGAAATTGTGGTTGGAGTTTAGTATCTCGGGAATCAGCGAGATTGAATGGAATGAAGGAGCCTTCGACTCCTTAGTGCTGCCAGACAACCAGAAATCCATTGTCAAGGCCTTGGTCGAATCTCACACTTTCCACGAAGCGCAGAATATTGACGATGTCATTCAGGGCAAAGGCAAAGGCCTTGTCGCTGTTCTTCACGGACCCCCTGGAACAGGAAAGACTCTGACTGCCGAGGGAATCGCAGAACTTCTCAAACGTCCCCTGTATATGGTGAGTGCTGGAGAGCTCGGCACTGACTCTCGGACCCTTGAGGGTGAGCTAAACAAGATACTCGATATCGCTCACTCTTGGGGTGCCGTTCTGCTCCTGGACGAAGCCGACGTCTTCCTCGAGAAGCGGACAATCCAGGACATTCACCGCAACGCACTAGTCAGCATTTTCCTACGTTTGCTGGAATACTTCCAAGGCATTCTCTTCCTTACCACGAATCGTGTAGAGACCTTCGATGATGCCTTCCAGTCTCGGATACACATTGCACTGCGATACGGCGATCTCACTACGAAGGCTAAACGGAGCGTTTGGAAGATGTTTTTGGACAGGGTGAAAGCGAAGGATGGTGTCGAGACGGTCACTTTCACAGACAAGGATCTTGATGCTCTAGCACGACACAATTTGAATGGTCGCCAGGTATGTTATTTATTTGTATTTGTAAACCAAAAAAAAGAGACTTTATTCAAACTGACAATTCCCTTTAGATCAAGAACTCGGTTCGGACTGCTCAAGCCCTTGCCGTCAACGAAATGACACCGCTCTCAATGGCTCATATCAAGCGTGTCCTCGAAGTTGCAGAGACTTTCGACCAGGACTTGCGCGGGGGAACGGGATACGTAGATGCAATGAGGAGCTATACGTAATGGGGCTTCAGGTCAGTTTTTGGGTTTTCCAGTATCAACTGCATTTCGTGGATGAATTCCTATACTTCAGATACCTATTTATTATATATCTCATATAACTGCGTGTTTGAAACATTGGTCTAAACTTGCTATATGTGTGGGATCTACTTTATATTTTTTTTATAATTCTGGGTTTTCAATTCTCTTGGTTGCAAAGGTTCTTTCTTGTTTGGATCGATTAATATATTGGGAATATGACATGACATATATGAACTTGAAGGTCTCGGATAGGATTTATTTTTTTATTTATTTTTTTATTTATGGGCGATTCGGATTTGGGAAACATCACTTTCTTCTTGGAATCAATGGATAAGAGAAACAGTTATATATAAACCAATAGATATTTATTGCCTTTATTTTCATTTTTGCAAAGATTTTCTGTTTGATCTTCCGGGAATCCGGGATGGGCGCAAAAAGAGATCTATGCATATCATATCATAGGTAGAGACTGGGACATCGCAGGCACATCCTCCAGTCAGTCCCAAAAATAATTATAAACAGTAGTCAGCCTTTAAACAGCCCGATGGGTATGTACATCGCGATCGCCGATCATCGATGCCTAATAACACATTTCTATGTAAATCTAGTATAACGTTTAGAAAATGATGCTTGTAATAGTGACAAGATATCGATATGTGTGTAGTACCTAATAGCCCCCAAGGAAATAGGGTTACTGTTCCATATATGGGGTTTTCATTACTGAGAGATTAGCGAGTGGAGAGATATAACTAGTATTTGATTCTCGGTTACAAAACACCCTTGTTCCCCTCTTCTCTCTGTTCCCTCTTCCAGACGCCTGTCTTTCGGAATCATGTAATAAGATCAAAAGAGAAAATAAATAAAATGTTTTCGGTAAGCTAAATTTTCAACAAGTCATAGGAATAGTAGTTGTACAAGGAATTAAGGTGTGGACATATCAAGGAGTGCATCTATGGGTTGTTCTTGACAAATTCGATACCTGCAGACAAGAAAACGTCAGCCCATCGTAGAGAGCTATAGTCAGCTAGTGTGGGACGGAAAATTTACCCTTATTAATGTTCTTCTTCAGGTCGGAAATCGCAGCCTCGAGCAGATTCTCCTCATAAGGAGAGACCTCTCCAACTTCATAGATCTTCTCAACACCATTAGGCCCAAGCTCAACCCTGGAAGCAAAGAAATCGACTCCTTGCTCCTTGTAGAGTGGGCTATCAACGAAGGTCGGCTCGATAACCCCCTTGACGCCTTGGGCGGCCTTAAGCAGAGACTCGGCGAAGCGTGCTCCAGCAAAGGCCATGGAGAGGGTAGCAGAGCCAGCACCATCTTTTGCCTTTACAACTTCATCACCACCGAACTGGATACGGTTTACGAGCTCATCACGGGGTGGGCCGTCAATGCTGGGATGATTGGACTGAGAGAGAAGAGGGACAATCGTGACACCCGAGTGGCCACCAACAACGGGTACCCCCTCGTTCGTAGGGTCGGTCTTCTTCACCTGGGAGATAAAACGCGAAGCACGAACAACATCAAGAGTGGTAACACCAAACAAACGCTTGGGATTGTACACACCCTTGGACTTGAACACCTCGGCGACAATTGGGACAGTGGAGTTGACCTTTGCAAGCTGTCAGAGCTATTGGCAGGAAATTTACCGGAGAGAACGAAGAGCAACAGAGGTTTTAAAAAGCCGCACTTACAGGGTTAGAAATAACGAGGATGTTTGCGTCAGGACAAGCTTCAGCAGCCGCCTTTGCTAGATCACGGACGATTGAGGCATTGGTGTTGAAGAGATCTAGCGGTTACAGAGGGATCAACTTATGACCAACACTAGACAAGATCTATTCCATACCGTCGCGGGTCATGCCTGGTTTGCGGGGAACACCGGCAGGGATGAGGACAATCTCTGATCCATTCAGTGCTTCCCGGAGACCAGAGGGGGTGGGATCATAGCCAGTGACAGTGTTGTTGGTGTTGATGTGGCTCAAATCAGCGGCAACACCTGCGATCCGATTATGAACAGTCAGTACTACGTTATACGTAGGACTACTTCCTAGTCTTCGCCTTGTCAATCTTACCTGGACCACCACGGATGTCGTAAAGCGCCAGTTGGGAGACTCGAGGGTTGAGCTTCATCAACAAAGAGAGAGGCTGGCCAATGCCACCGGCAGCACCCAGAACAGTAACCTTGGATGACTGTGAGAGTAAAGGTCAACATACAAATTCGTTTGAAGCTCCACAACTTGAGATTTGAACAAGATGCCGAACCTGGCGAGCAGAGGCAGAGAAAGCCCGTCTCTGGAAGAGTCCGAAGGTCTGACGTGCGACGAACATGGTTCCTGAGGAGTTGTAACCAACGGGAAGCAGAAGAAGATGGCAATTGAGAGGTCAAGAAGATAGGTTACAGAGTTGATGATGCGGTGTGCTATGTTGGAAGGATGTAAAGGAAATCCCGAGAGAGCTGCGGATGAGGGAAAATTATCCAGATATTATTTTTACCTTTACCTAATGGTCCAAGTACATAGTCGAAGTAGTCCACCGCCTGGGCCTGCCGGGAAGATACATGAGAGTCTCAAGTATCTGCGAACAAAGCCCCCTTGTTTCAACTTTCAAGGCTCCGGTGAGAAAATAAACAAATAACAAAGGGTATGACTATTTATGCGTCTGTCACCTTCAATGTACCATAGAATTGTCTAATTATTATAACATATCCTGTTAGTTAATATGTTCCCTCTCTAATGATACCATGTTTTGCAGGGAATTATGCAGGATCCGGACACCAGCTACTTCTTTCTCACTTCTCCATATCGCACTCCATATGGAGCAGTACTGACTACATAACTGCTTCTTGTTCTTCTTCACCAAGTCAAAACAATTACGTCAATCACTGTGAGAGCTACCTGCTTATTAGTCCATACCAGTGGTCTTGACTTAATACCCCAATTCCATGAGAGAATTTATAGCACATTTCAAAGTTGCATGTTTAGCAGCTAAGCTTGCAACTCGTAAAGAAAGTTGAAGCCGCCGTTAATGTTCATAAGCTTCTATGACAACCATGTATATACAAGATGGGCCGATCTCCTTGGAAGCGAATAAGTCGGTAAGAGAAGATGAAGACTAGCGCCTAGAACGCCAGCGCTGTTCGTAAAACAGGATCACAACATATGCAAACAGAACAATTTGAGGATCACTCCCATAAAATGTACTGGTCCCGAGTCATATTACCTTAAAAAGAAAAGGACTGCCCAACAAAATAGGAAGAAAACCACTACGCCCGCCACAAAAATCCATTTATCTTCTTTTGCTCGGCGCTCGACCATTCGTATCGTGTCTCCGCTCACTCCCAGAGTATTCGCGACACTATATAGTCGACGCTGTGTGCCTTTAAGTATCTCGCGCTGTTGGCCCAGGTCTGCAAGAACAGAACGTCCACGATCAACGAATTGATCCAACTGCGAATTCGTGTTTGCGAGAAAAGACTGTTCGTGGAGGGCCTGAGTCTCACGATTGAAGTCAGAGGGAGAAGCGCCAAAACTCAGACCGGAATTTTGTGGCGCATTTGGATCCGCGAACGGCGATGCACGCGGCAACGACGATTGTGCGTACGGATTCTCGGGTGTTGCAGCATGGTGCGGGCGTCGGCCAAGGAGCTCATTCCGGTGCGTCGTCGATTGCTACACATATCGAGTCATGTCGGGATGAGATATTCTGAGAAAACTGCACAAGAGGCCAGACTTACGGCTTCCTCCCGTTCTTTTCGTAAACGATCGAACTGCTGTCTGTAGTCCGCAAGTGCTGTTCGAAAGTTCCTGGTCCGTTCAAATGCCTTTTCTTGGCTTTCTGGGATAAGTTCCCTTTTGGATAGAGCCGAATAATCATCGATTGTTCGTGAGAAGGATGCTAAAGATGCGGATATCTGCCCTATTATGAATTCCAAGCTCAGTACTAAGCTGGTTTAGGAACTGCATGACAATCACCTTGCAAGGCCGGGGATGTGGTTGCTGGCGATTTAGCAAATAAATCGAGGTCGCGACGTATAGCAGATGACTGCTTCAGCGCGGAATTGAAAAGGGAGTTCTGGAAGCGATGTCAGATGTCTATATTTTGAATGTCGTGACATTGGATGAGCCAGGAGGATCACCATATCGACGAGTATGCTCCACAAGAAACGTTTATGGATACGTATACCGTTGTTTCGAAAGTTGTTCCATGCGTATTATAATGGCGGACGTAAAAATCGCGATACAAAAGTGTTTTAAGAGTAAAGGTCATACAAGAATATAGATACGCAAAGGCCACTTGTTCTTCAGTCATTAATATTGAATCATCCGTTCACCGCCTTACTAATTAAGCTAGATCGGTTAATTAATTACCATTCCAATTTCTCATACCTAGCTGTGTGTAAAGATGGATGGAGCTCCTCTGACAGCATGACGAGAGTGTCGATCTCAAAGGCTGACTTTTGAGACGAGTTCCTTATTTCTATTACTTGTGCGAAGGCCTATCGGTCGGCCAGCAACACCTCAGTTCGACCCCTCTTTGCCTCGACTATGCTGGGACTACATGTTCTGTAATTTCTGTGGATGATCTCATTGATCTGGCACTCTTGAATATCCTAGATGATTACCCTGATCGATATGACTGTCAATATGGTAAACCACTATTAGTGGAACATCTCAGAAAAATTTCGCCATAGTTGAATTAAAAGGAGATTACCGCCAACTTGCGCCAAGCACAATCCTCGAAATGGAGAGATATAAAACACAAGACCCGATACCGTACATACACCCCATACCATGCAAGAAGCCATTAAGAATATAATAGTTTATACGGGAGCAACAACACTTCACCCGCAAGTCAACGAGCTTAACAAGGCTCCACTCCACGTATCTATTTGTTCGGGTATTTGGTCCGGATAAGCCATCTATGAGAGGGTTTGTTAGCCATGCTCATGTGCTTCACTCCTTCTAGTCGTTTGAAGAGATACAGTAGGATTGAAAAGTGGAGGGAGAACAGAGTGTATATAATAGACAAACTCACTTCCTGACAAAGTAATCAGCTGCGGTGAGAACTCCAACAGCTCCTGTCCACAAGCCTACAACCTTCCACGATAGTCTGCCTTTCTTGAACGCGCCAAAACCTAGCCCTGTGCTGACGGCGGCGATTAACAAAATATTCCATATAAAGACTGGGTTATCCTTATAGCGGTATAAGCTCTTAGGTTTCTCCCCAGCCGTGGGTTTAGCTCTCGTGGTTTGTTCGCGCCCTGCTTCGCTTGACTCCTCCACGGCCTCACGGGAAAGCCGATCAGCTTGCCTCGTTGTTTTGATGGGTTGGTTCTCTGGAGCAGCATCGGCATGAGAGGAGTCGATGTCAACTAGGGATATTGTACTCTCGGACTCCGTCTTTTCTACTTGTGGTAGAATTGGAGCCCGGCTGGAAAGAGTGGAAAGAAGGGGTTAGCAATGGCAGCAGTCCAGAAAAGACACATGATAGGTATTGGGCTTTACAGAATGACTTACGCCTAGAAAATAAGGGTTATTAGTCACTTTCCAGCTAATTCTGAAGGAACAGAGGATGCACTCACCTCTTCGGGAGATTGTTTCGGGCCTTTGGCAGCTGCTTCGGCGTACGACATAATTGAACTGTATCCGAAATAATACGATGCTGGGGAGAATGGTACCAGGCAGAGATGATATGTTCAAATGTTTGATTTATTCGCACGGCAAGGCCTGTATATATTATTAGTTGGAAAAGAGGAGTGTGACTGAAGAACGAAGCTCATGTGGTTCATCAAAAGTTAGCATCCTGTCACTGACGTCATAGTTGTTGCTACATCAAAAAAGCGGCACCATGTGGGACTCGCAAGTGACGATTTAGTTACCTAACTATTTTAAGATTGGACTTGCCGAGTCCCGAGTCCCTGCCAAGAACTGGAGCCCGGATTTGAGTTTCCGAATTTTCTAGCGCCGCCGAACTTTTGTCTAGCCTAGCCAATGTAGCCAAACTGGAACCCTGGGATACTCATACATAGTAATAAGATTGATGTAACTTAGCAGATCGCGTGATGACCTCCGGAAAACAAAAAAAAAGTCACCCTGGTATATATTATAAATTGAGTGATATATATATCATACATGTTGGTTATTTCCCTGATGCAATGATTACCTTGTTATCTTGATCATCTAGATATGTAATTGAACATGTTGGCGTAAAAAAAAAAAACAATGTAAGAAACAATAAGAGGATTGAGTCCACGGGAGAAAACACTCAATGGCCCCGAGAAAAAATGTTGTTGTTTTAGTACAGATCAGCGAAGGCTAAGATATAGATTTTGCATTGCACAGCCCGATGGCAAAGGGATTACAGCAATAACTCCAGGGGGTTTTCAACAACCCTCTTCAGCTCTTTGATCCATTCACCTCCAACAGCACCATCGACGACTTTGTGATCAAAGCTTCCAGTGACAACAATCTGGTCATCCCATTCTACAGAGGTCCCCTCTTCAGTCTCAATTGGGACAGGGACCTTCCGGACGGTACCGACGGCTAGGATACCGGCCTGAGGGGGATTGATGACGGCGGTAAATCGTTCAACAGCCGGGTTCATCCCCATATTGCTGATCGTAAATGTACCACCCTGGTACTCCTCTGGCTTCAGCTTGTTGTCCCGAGCCCGTTTGCCGAGGTCCTTAATTTGGCTTGAAATGCTGGCAAGGCCCAGGCCCTGCACATTCCTGACAACCGGGGTAATGAGTCCGACAGGGGTAGCAACTGCGACACTGATATCAACGGTGTTGTGCTGTCGGATGACAGCCTGACCGTTCTCTTCGCGCCAGCTAGAGTTAACTGCTGGCACCTTCAGAAGGGCTGTAGCACAGGCCTTCACCAAGAAATCATTTACGGAGAGCTTATATTTGCCCTCAGCGGATGCGTTAAGTGCCTGGCGCAGCTTCAAAAGTTTCTTGACGGATAGGGTCGCAGAGACAAAGTAGTGGGGATTATCTTTCACGGACTGCTGAAGACGACTTGCAATGGTTTTGCGCATGGAGGTCAATGGAATATCTTCATAGGTCGGGCCAGCTGCTGATGCACTGGGTTTGTACTTTTCGACGTCTTCCTTCGTGATCTGACCATTTCGTCCAGTGCCCTTGATTGCGCTGATCGGGACGCCCTTTTCCAGCGCGATAGCCTTGGCTGCGGGGCTGATGAGAGGCTCCCGATCGAGACTGGGCTGCAACCTCTCTCCGGTCACATCTGATTCGACAGCTGCGGGCTGAGACTCATCTTCTACGGCCGGCGGAGGTTTCGATACGTCCTCTGCAGGTTCGGAGGTGTCTTTACCGCCCTGAGCAGCTTTGTCCCCACCGGCATCCTCAACGCTGAATGAATCAAACGAGGCCACGTCTGTTCCCTCCTCAACCATAACGGCGATGGGCTGCTCGCCTTGTTAGCGCATGAGTCCCAGAATTTTTAGCGCCGCGGCAGCGGAAGCACGTACGGTGCCAACGGATACATCTTTCTCACCCGCTTCCTTCAAGACCTTGGCTAAAACGCCTTCATCCTGGAACTCAAAGTCCATCTGTGCTTTATCGGTCTCGATCTCCACCAAAACATCGCCAGGACTGAGAGTATCACCAGCCTTTTTTTGCCACGCTCCAATGTTCCCGGATGTCATCGTCGGCGATAACGCTGGCATGCTAATGACAGTATGCGGGGGATAGGCTAAGATTAAAAACCATTAGGGTACATCGTAGGCGAGGATTCCGAAAACGTACACTTGGATGCATAATAGCGGGACAGAGCAGCAAGGAAGGGCGATTGTGGTCTACAAGCTCAAGACCGATGATCAGTAATCTTACTGAGATTGTAGGAGCTGGAACATGGCCGTCACTGTACCGGATGGCATCTATTAGCCTGTGGATGTGCTGCGGCCGCCGCAACCCGGGGCCGCCTTTGAGAAACATGACGCTTGGGGTGCGTATTCTGACAACAGAGACAACCATAGTGTCTGAATCCTGCCAATTACAGGCAATTCGAACCCCGAGGTGCCAACAGGAGAGATTGGAGGAAGAGGGAGGAGGTGGATGGAAAGCAACCAGCCTTAGAGGGAGGAAAAAGATCCAAGTTGCGGTTTGCAATTTGCAACACTGGTTGGGGTCCGCTACTGGGAACTTTTTCTTGTTGAGCTCCGGTGAGGAACGGCTCTAACGGATCAATTCGGGCTTTTATCATACTTCAGTTCCTCAGACGTGCTAGCACCATATTGGAAAGCGGTGACAAATAGTTATATTCTAAGTTAAGCTTTGCATCTAGGCCCGGCTTATGTAAGAGAGCGGTGTGACATGATGCATTGTTGGTTCGTTTCGGCACCCGTAGTTAGTTTGCTGACTCTGAACATTTTGTTGGAAGACACGCTGCAGCTTCAAGGTCGAGGGAAATGATTTACCAAAGACAAGCCGACTACGGACGAGGAAACACGGTCTACGGTAATCTATCACCTCATTCCACTACTGTCCCACATTCAATGCGGTCTTCCTTTCCCTGTGCGCGACTCGGTAGTAGTATCCCCCCGGGAGTCTTGCATCGATGGCTGACCCTCAGTCTGGCTCGCCGAACAGTCCCGTCCACGCCACAACTCAGGAGGACAATACTCAGACTGCTACCACAGACACTTCGTCGAATCCACGCTCCCAGAAGCCCTTGAAGTCGGATAAAGCTGGCCTGTCTGCTGAGACACAGTGGAGGAGAATTAAGATGGAAAGCAGCGGCGAACCTGATGGATTCGACCAGGGTACTCTAGCAGACGCAGCAGCTCATCGAGGGTCAGATTCACTGGAGGACACGACGGCGGCGACGGCAGTCTCACAGCGAGAGGATGAACCGGCATCAGGACGTAGGCCAGATGTCGATGTGGCAGGCCATTCTCAGAACGGTCTAGAAAGGGAAGAGATGCCTAAGGGTTCCAGTCACCCGCAAGTGAATGCCTCCACCGACCCTGCTCGAAGCGAGCTAGCAGGGGAGACGAGGGTACGCTCAGACTCACGATCTACCGTAACCACACACTCTACGCAACGGCCGACGCCGATCAGTTCTGCCGTCTTTGTGATCACAGCCCTTGAAGCGATCGTCTCCTCGAAAGAGGCGCGGAGGAGCAGAGAGCTGGAGGATGCAGCAAAGAAAGCACTTGCAAATATCAAGCAGCCAGAGCGACAGCCCCTCGACCCTGAAATTATCTTCCGTCCTCTGCAGCTGGTAACTAAGACGTTCAGCATCCCATTGCAGGTTACTGCTCTCGACTGTATCGGAAAATTGATTACCTACTCCTATTTTGCATTTCCGTCCAATCGTCCACTCACTTCCCCGGAGAATGACCCTGCTTTAGAGCAGCTTCCCTTGATCGAGCGTGCTATTGAAACAATATGTGATTGTTTTGAGAATGAGGCGACCCCAGTTGAGATTCAACAGCAGATCATCAAGTCACTGCTAGCAGCTGTCCTGAACGACAAGATCGTGGTGCATGGGGCCGGTCTTTTAAAGGCTGTCCGTCAGATCTACAATATCTTCATCTACTCCAAATCGAGCCAGAATCAGCAAATTGCTCAGGGGTCTCTAACGCAAATGGTGGGCACTGTTTTTGACAGAGTCCGTAGCCGACTCGACTTGAAAGAGTCCCGCATGCGAGATGCTGAAAGTCAACTAGACAGTTCACCCGATGGTACTACTTTGGAGGTAGTGGATGGAAATCATATCAACGATCAAGATGGATCCTCTGAAGTTGCCTCTACGGTCATGTCGGATCAGCCTGTGACAAAAGAGCCGACAGAAAAGCTTACACTCCAGAGCTTCGAATCAAGTAAAGATGATGCGATGGTCAACGATAGTGCTCCCACCACGGTCACTCGCGCAAGAGTCATCCACAGGGGCTCGCGACCAGTTTCCGCAGTGACCGAGGAGAGAGATGATGTTGACAGCTCGGCGGAAGATGAAGAGGATGAGATATATATCAAAGACGCCTTCCTTGTTTTTAGGGCTCTCTGCAAACTGAGTCACAAAATTCTTTCCCATGACCAGCAGCAAGACGTGAAGTCCCAAAATATGAGGTCTAAATTACTTTCATTACATCTGATACACTACCTCATCAACAACCATGTCACAGTCTTCACATCCCCATTGGCAACGATCCGGAACAGCACCAACAATGCAGATTCGTTGCCACTTCTACATGCCATTAGAACTCATTTATGTCTCAGCCTCAGTCGGAACGGGTCTAGCTCAATCCCAAGGGTTTTTGAAGTTTGCTGTGAAATTTTCTGGTTAATGCTCAAATACATGAGAGTGACGATGAAAGTCAGTAATACCTTCTCAATTTTTTCTCTTCTTTACTTACCTTCTTAATAATAGAAAGAACTTGAAGTATTTCTAAAAGAGATTTACTTGGCTATACTTGAGAGGCGTAACTCTCCCAGTTTTCAAAAACAATACTTCATGGGAATTCTGGAGCGGTTATCAGCCGACCCTCGAGCGCTGGTCGAGATTTATCTTAATTACGACTGTGACCGTACCGCCTTAGAGAATATGTTTCAAGGGTATGTATATCGCCACAACGTTCCTTTCAAATGCCAAGCTAATGTACAAAGAATTATCGAACAATTATCGCGCTTTTCTAGCATCCCGGCAGTAGCAACCGCGATTCAGCAACAGCAATACCAGGAACATCATGTGAGAGCACCTACTGGGGCGACTGAATGGCATCAGCGAGGAACCCTTCCGCCATCCCTTTCAACAGCAAATGTATCCAGCAACTACAATGCAAATATTCAGAGTATACCTCCCGAATACGTCATGAAACAACAGGCGCTTGAGTGTTTAGTGGAGATTTTGCGGTCATTGGATAGCTGGTCTTCTCGACGGCTCGCAAATTCTGCTATGAGCACTCGCGAAGAACTATCTCGAAAGTCCGTTGAAAACTCAAGGGAATCACTAGATGTGACCCCGGTAGCAACAATGCTCGCGTCCCCGAGGCTTGAAATTGCGGAGAGTACAACTGGTCGATCTTCGCCAATTGTTGATGATGATCCAAGCGAGATAGAAAAAGTGAAGCGAAAAAAGACAGCTCTGATCAATGCTATCCACCAATTCAATTTTAAACCTAAGAGAGGAATTAAGTTGCTTCTTCAGGGGGGGTTCATACCGTCCGATTCCCCTCTGGATATTGCTGCCTTTCTCCTTCGGAACGATCGCCTAGACAAATCTATGATAGGCGAGTATCTCGGCGAAGGCGATTTGGAAAATATTGCGATTATGCATGCTTTCGTGGATTCCATGGATTTTTCTAAACGCCGCTTTGTCGATGCTCTTCGTCAATTTCTGCAGTCATTTCGACTGCCCGGCGAAGCACAGAAGATCGACCGTTTCATGCTTAAATTCGCAGAGCGCTATCTCGCGGGAAACCCGAATGCCTTTGCGAATGCAGATACTGCCTATGTTTTGGCCTACTCTGTAATTATGCTCAATACAGATCAGCATAGCAGCAAGATGAAGGGCCGCCGCATGACGAGGGAAGACTTCATCAGGAATAATCGAGGAATAAACGATAGCCAAGATCTGCCGGATGATTACCTTAGCTCTATATTTGATGAAATCGCAAATAATGAGATCGTACTCGACACTGAGAGAGAAAACGCGGCGAACCTTGGCATTCCCACAACCGCGCCTGCTGGATTTGCATCTAGAGCAGGACAGGTTCTTGCCACGGTTGGAAGAGACCTTCAGGGCGAGAGATATGCTCAAGCCTCTGAGGAGATGGCTAATAAGACCGAACAACTTTATCGGAGTTTGATCCGAGCACAGCGGAAAACGGCGATGAAGGAGGCACTTTCTCGCTTCATTCCTGCAACGTCGGTACGGCACGTTGGATCTATGTTTAACGTAACATGGATGTCTTTCCTTTCTGGGTTATCCGCCCCCGTTCAAGACACACACAATCTTGATACGGTCAGATTATGTATGGAAGGCATCAAACTAACGATACATATATGCTGTATCTTTGACTTGGAGACCCCGCGGGTTGCTTTCGTTACTGCACTGGCGAAATTTACAAATTTGGGCAATCTCAGGGAGATGACAGCCAAAAATGTTGAGGCACTGAAAACCCTTTTAGACGTAGCTCTCGCCGACGGAAATTACTTGAAGGGATCTTGGAGAGAAATTTTAACATGTGTCAGCCAACTGGATCGATTTCAATTATTGACCGATGGCGTTGATGAAGGTGCCTTGCCCGATGTCTCCAGGGCACGAATTGTCCCGCCGTCGTCCGACAATCTTTCTCGCAAGCCAATGCAGACCAGACGGGCGCGGCCTCGTTCTGCAAACGGCTCCATGTCTTTCCGAGCAGATGTTGCCATGGAGAGTCGTTCGGCAGAGATGATCCGCGTTGTCGACCGCATTTTTACGAATACCGCCAATCTCTCCCATGATGCAATTGTAGATTTTGTTCGGGCGCTTAGTGATGTGAGTTGGCAAGAGATTCAATCGTCTGGACAATCCGAATCTCCTCGCACTTACAGCCTTCAGAAGCTGGTTGAGATAAGCTACTACAACATGACGCGAGTTAGGATAGAGTGGTCAAGGATATGGGAAGTACTTGGAGAGCACTTCAACCAAGTCAGCTGCCATGCCAACACTACAGTTGTCTTTTTTGCCCTAGACTCACTTCGTCAACTTTCAATGCGCTTCATGGAAATCGAGGAGCTCCCTGGTTTCAAATTTCAGAAAGATTTTCTTAAACCGTTCGAACATATAATGGCGAATAGTAATACAGTTACAGTGAAAGACATGGTTCTTCGATGCTTAATCCAGATGATTCAAGCACGTGGCCACAACATACGATCAGGTTGGAAAGCCATGTTTGGAGTTTTTACTATTGCTGCTCGAGAACCTTATGGTAAGGCGTTTCCGCAGAAAGAATAATCATTTTTTACAATAGTGTTTTGCTGATTTATGTAATAGAGGGTATCGTTAACATGGCCTTTGAACATGTAACCCAAATCTATAATACTCGGTTTGGAGTGGTTATCTCTCAAGGCGCTTTTGCGGACCTCATTGTTTGTCTCACAGAATTCTCTAAAAACACCAAATTCCAAAAGAAATCACTGCAGGCTATCGAAACCCTGAAGTTAGCGATAACAAAAATGCTAAAAACACCCGAGTGTCCTCTTTCACATCAATATATGTCGTCAAAGAATCCAGCGGATGACAATGCCTCAAATCTTGCCATGCAGCTTAGTCGACAGACACAAGAAGAGCAATTTTGGTATCCAATCCTGATTGCTTTTCAGGACGCCTTAATGACAGGTGATGATCTCGAAGTTCGTTCTCGGTATGACTCTCCTCTCTCTGTTTATCGTGTAAAGGAACTACAACTTACAGTTCTTAGGGCCCTTAGCTACCTGTTTGACACATTGATCAGATACGGCGGTGATTTTCCGCCCGAGTTCTGGGATGTCCTCTGGAGGCAACTATTGTATCCCATTTTTGTTGTGCTACAATCGAAATCGGAAATGTCCAAGGTTCCTAACCATGAAGAGCTTTCTGTATGGCTGTCAACGACAATGATCCAGGCCCTGAGAAACATGATCACTTTGTTTACACATTACTTTGATTCGCTCGAATGCATGCTCGATCGATTCCTGGAGCTCCTGACTTTATGCATCTGCCAAGAAAATGATACGATTGCACGAATTGGCAGTAACTGTTTGCAACAGTTGATTTTGCAAAATGTCTCTAAATTCTCACAAGGCCATTGGACGAAAATCGTTGGCGCATTTGTTGAGCTCTTCAGTCGAACCACTGCCTATGAGCTATTTACTGCAGCCGTCTCGATGTCATCAAAGGCACCAGAGGCTCAAAAATCCAATGGAGAGTCGACTAAAGATAATACGCCCCTTTCGTCAGAGGATAATGCATCTACTACAACTAATCCAGGTGTAAATGCGAATCAGCTTGCCGCACCTGATAATGAAGATGTCGGTGATGTTCTTGCTGCGCCTCAGGCACCGTTGCAAACGACGGCCTCTCCTGAACTTGAAGATTACCGTCCCCAGGCTGATGTCCAACAACAGTCAACCGCGGTGACCGTCGCACGACGACGATTCTTTAATCGTATAATTACGAACTGTGTCCTCCAATTGTTAATGATAGAGACTGTTCACGAACTATTTTCAAATGATAATGTCTACGCTGAAATTCCAAGCCATGAGCTTCTGCGATTGATGGGTCTGTTGAAGAAAAGCTATCAGTTTGCGAAAAAGTTCAATGAAGACAAGGAGCTTAGAATGCAGCTTTGGCGCCAGGGCTTCATGAAACAGCCACCGAATTTATTGAAGCAAGAAAGTGGAAGTGCTGCAACTTACGTTAACATCCTCTTTCGAATGTACCAGGATGAGAGAGACGAGCGGAAGAGTAGCCGTGCCGAGACTGAGGCTGCACTTATTCCGTATGTGAAAACTAGCCCATTGGTCTTTGGAATTTGGCTGACAATTTTCTTAAGCCTCTGCGCAGATATCATCCGAAGCTACGTTCACCTTGATGAAGAAACTCAACACCGAAACATTGTGGCTTGGCGCCCTGTCGTTGTAGACGTCCTGGAAGGATATACAGGTTTTCCGCGAGAGTGCTTTTCAAAGCATATCGAGACATTTTACCCTCTTGTTGTTGATTTGTTGTCCCGAGACCTCAACGTTGAAGTTCGCCTTACGCTCCAATCCTTGTTTCGTAGGGTTGGTGAGGTTAGATTCGGAATGATCCCTGTCCAAACGCCGATTGAATCCCCCGCTAGCCCCAAAGGCTTTGGGAGTCAGGCATACTTCAACATACCGCGCAGACACAGCCGTGGTCGTTAATACCTTATTATATTGTATAAATGTGTTTAAACCTTTGATTTCACGTGTATGATTTGGACTCTCCCTACCCCTTGTCTCTAAGATCTTATCATTTCTGTCCGCTTCCAACGACCTTGAATGTAGAGTTAGCGTCATCGGCGTCTTCTCATTTTTCCTCTTCTGGGCCCTACATTGCATCTCCCCGTGCGCCTGGCGTTCTGGTTCTATAAAAGATACCCATGCCGAGAAATTGCTGTACTACATCGCCTTAAACAGCAATCTGAAGGCATATGGGCCGAATCTCACTGTTATTATTAATATTGGATTGAGTGTCATATGTGTTATTTATCTCTTGATTGTCTGCCGTTGGTCACAGAAGAGAATAGAAATTCCTCAGCTATAAAAACAAACCAACTCAGGATAACGATATATGCCAAGCTACTGAGACGTAAAGTTGCTCGCATCTGACTTGGCATGGATGTCGTCAAAACTCGGCACTATATTGGCGTCGTAGAATGTTGGAACAAGGTCCATGTCTTCATCGCTCATTTTAACGAGCTCCTCCAGAGTCCATAACTCGCAAATATTAGATATCCTTGGTCAAATCATGAGCTTATTCATATTAATAGTAATATTAATAAGGCGATTATCACTCACCACTTCATCCTCTTTGGTCCTTCACTTATATCTGGAGCAACATCTCGCAGTTTTTTACGCAATTTGCCCACATTTACTATGGCCGCACCTGTGTTTTGGGGCAAGGTATCTGCGATTTTCTTCCGAACTATGCTGGCCATCTTTGGGCCATTCCCATTTGTGCTCACCATAACTTGCAATGGGCCATCACGGTACATGCTGCCAAAATAAAAGTCACATTCTGATGGGATGTCGGCAATATTAGCCGGAAGCTGGCGCTCTTTGCAAAACTGCCATATCCTGGATGAGGTTGCCGGATCATCAACGGCGGAGAGCACCATATCAGCGCCATCTAGGTCATGGGGCTCAAAGCACCTATCAACGTGTGAGATCTGCTGCTGAGCGACGCGGAAAGCGACTTCATCGTTCAGTCCAGACTTTGGACAGACAACGGTGACTTTGGCGTCAGCGTTAAGAGAGTGCAAAATCCGGCCAGCAGCAACCTATACTTCCACCATGTTAGTCGCAACTTGAACGTAATAGGCACTTCCCGCAATTGAGTTTCAATACTCTACTGGATGTCTGCACCTAGAAATCATACCTCCCCACCGCCAACAACCAAGATATTCTTGCCCTTGACCTGCCATGCAACAATGAGAGAGCCTCCTCCCTGAACATCAGGGAATCTCTGGGACATCTCGAAAGACAAGGGAATTGGCGATTACTGACCCCAGCTGTCATATCATTAGTAGTTCTTGTAAACCCCTCATATCATACAAAAAGCGACTAGCGGTCTTGCACGTGCCGTCATGTGGCTTGTGCTTTCTGCCTCCGACTTTCTTTCCGACGATACACAACATTGCAAAATGCTCGCTGCCAAGGGCTACAACAACATCGTGGTCCTAAATTACTTTTTTTCTTGGATCAATGATTATCCCCTATGAGCCAAGAGGTAGCTGAACCACCTATCACAACCAACTATGCGTGGTGTCAAGATATTCTCGGGGTCCTCTCACCCCCTTCTTACTGAAGCCATCTGTGAGCGTTTAGGTGCCTCGCCTGCGGCAGTGGAGCTCAGAGAACTCAGCAATGGGGAGACAAGCGTCAATATAGGAGTGTCTGTACGGAACCAAGATGTTTACATTGTCCAGAGCGGCAGCAGTAAAATTAATGACAGTGTCATGGAGCTTCTGATCATGATTTCAGCATGCAAAGGTGGCTCGGCAAAGTCGATCACTGGTGAGTTTTCATTTCTTGCGCGGATGAAGCATTTTCTATGAAAAGTGATAATGCTAACCCAGATGTCTGAAAGCCGTCATGCCGTAAGACCCCAGTCTTCAAAGGAAAAACGTGCAGCCCTTGCTAACATAGCAGAGATATTTCCCATATTCCCGCCAATCGAAAAAGAAAACTCACCGTGGATCCATTACCGCTCGAATGATTGCAAATCTACTTACCATTGCAGGAATAGACCATGTGATAACCTTAGATCTACATGTAGGTGTTGTCTAGTTTCGTTGCAACTGTCATTCTCTATCCGGTGGACCCGATCGGTGCACAGCATTCTTTTTTTGACGGCTTGGCAGGCATCACAAATGCAAGGCTTCTTCGGGAAACCGGTGGATAATCTCTTCGCTGAACCCTTAATTGCTCGCTGGATTCGTATAAATGTTCCTGGTTGGAGAGATGCTGTGGTGGTCAGCAAGAATGCAGGAGGTACCAAACGGGTGACCTCATTAGCGGATACTCTGAAACTGAACTTTGGGATTGTCACGACTGATAGGCGAGGGCCAAAATTTAAGCCTCCGATGACAGAAAGCACATTATTTTTCGATTGCATAGAGGGTTCTCACGTGAGAGGCGGTCCGAAACTCTCTGAGCGACACGAGGTCGTGCATCGTGAGAATCCCGCATTTAATTCACTACGACCAGAGACACCACCTGCTGCCCGTCGTCCTTCTGAATTGGAAGAGGCTGATTTCATGGATGAGCGTGCTAGGGACGTGATAACAGGGCGGATCGTCCAAGGTCACCTCGTAGATGATGACTATCCGTCACCTGCCCTTTCTAGGACAGACCACCACGACAGCTCAACGGATCCTATCGCATCTTCCGTCATCTCGTCTGATTCATTAACGCAGCCTACCCATGCGTTGGGCGGCTCTGGCGATGCAGCTGAATCAGATGACGATGAAGCCCATGCTCGTTGTAACTGGGAGAAGGAGAGAACTATTACTTTAGTTGGAGACGTCAAAGATAAGACGGTTTTCATGGTTGATGATATTATTGACAAGAGCAGTTCCTGGATTGCGGCCGCAGAGACCGTGGTCAAGAAAGGAGGTGCAAAGAAAGTCTATTGCATTGCCACTCATGGACTCTTTGGCGATGACTCTCTGGAACGAATGCAAGCTTGTCAATCCATTAATTACATTGTCGTCACAAATTCTTTCCCAATTCCCATAGAGCGAGTAAGGGATTCCAAGAAATTAATTATTATCGACATCTCCACACTCCTTGCTGAGAGCATTAGGCGCCGCCATTACGGCGAGAGGTGCGTCGTCCCACGGCTTTTTCCGTTTTTCCCTTCATATAGCCCGGCTAATGAAAATCCAAGTATCTCACCATTACTTTATTTGAAGGACTAATGGTTTTATGATCTGTGATGTTTTATTCGGAGTTCCTGTTCAAATGTTAACATGAATATGATTATCACTTTCCGCGAGCGATTATAGGTATGAGGCATGAGTTACTTATGATTATTAATGCCGACAGAGACGACGGACGTTAAAACTTTTTCTTATCCTTCTGTTTTTGAGACGTCACCGCCCTAGAGAAACTTGTTAGGCATTGTGTAAACGAAGTAATTCAGCATCAAAACCTTCTAGCATTGACTTCCCTTTATGATTCCCTATCACTTCAAAGCCACGAGGCGACTCCTCGCTCCATGCTTCACCTTTTTCTGCAATTGATGTCTAATTGACTTTTAGCCACGTGGGTAGTAACGAATGGACATTTTGAGCATTTCTTGGCAAATTCTCTTTACTGTTATGAATATTCTTCCCCCCCCCCCCCCCCTTTNNGATCAAGCCAGTCGGATTGGCAGGGGGGGGGGGGGGCCCGGGCGGGGGGGTAATAAGTAAATTTTTTTGAAAATTTTTCCCCCCCCCCCCCCCTACCTTTCTCTTTCCCTAACATCAAAGGCTTTCAGTTTCCTTATTGTTCTGACAGCGATGCCTATATGACTAGGTATCGTGGATTGTATAAACGAACATTGCAACGGCACAAGGAACTGTGCAAATGGAGTGTGTATGAGACGACGGGGAGATAATACATATCCTCCGTAGCGGCTTTAAACTGTCGCAGTCCAACGATGCAGGATCGCTTAGGTTTTCTGCAAGAACATCTTGCTCGACCAGAGAAGAGATAGCCCAGCTTTTCTTCTATGGATGAGAATCTTCAAGGTCGTTCTTAACGGAGCGTTGGTAGAGCAATCATGAAATGGGAGAAGGTCTGAAACGGGAATTTCCTTGGGTATACGTTTCCTTTGGAAAGGACCCTCTGTTTTTGTTCTCGTTCTCCTTCGCCCTTTTCTTTTACGAGGATTGAAGGCATTGCTTTCCCAGCCGATACCTTTGGCTTTATGACTGCAATTTCCCTTTGTCTTAGACTTGAAGGGAGTGGTCCATGGAAGTAATGCAAGAGAACCCCTCGAACATTATCATAAATAATTCACCTTCATACTCTATACACGTAATTTATCCTTATCTTCCTTTCTATTAGTTATTACTTCTTTTCATATATACCAAACAATATTATCCATAAAAACATTCTTAGTTATTGCCTTCATGTATAGAAAGAGGAAAGGGAAAATCGAGGACAGAAGGGAAAAAAGGGGGTTGGAAAAAAGACAACAAGGGGTCAAGGGGAAGAAGGCAGTGCGTTGTTGTCAAGATCCTTGGCTGAGGCGTGACTCTGAGGTAGGACCTGAGGAAGGACAGCTGTTTCATGGATCAGATGTTGTTGCAAGGTTGTCACTTAATTTCTTAAATCATCTATCATATTTCCCAGTAGATATTCTCCATACAGTACAAAATGGCCATATGCAGCCACCTGTCACAAACTCAATTATATGTATTTTATCAAAAGGAGCGAGTTTTATCTGCCATCTCCCAGCTACCAGCTGAAGATTTCATTTCCATCCAGTATTAGCGCGGCTTTAACGGAGCTCGATTTTATGAGGCCACGCGAGTTGACCTCAATGTAGGTAGGCTAATAGCGCCACCGCGGCTGTAGGTGGAGCCTAGTGACATTTTCTGAAGAGTGGAGTGGATATGCTCCGTCAAAGATGCGCGAAGGAGACCGTAAAGGGTATGTTTAAGCGAGATTCATTTCCTGAAGACATTGGAAGGATTCTTGTTACTAACCAGATTCATCCATCATTCAGCTATCATTAGGTACAAAAAAGATGTTCAGCCAACAACGCTAATATGGATTGTGATAATGATCAAAGGGGGAGTGAATTCAATATTTTATGGCTATTTGATGTGCAACTACCTAACGTATGATATACCTATACAGATGCAGCGTGAATAATGAGTCGGGCACTACATATCATATCAGTGTGGTCATCGACGATTCGATATAGTTCAATATGATATGTACTACATATGATGGGTCGACTTTGTGTATCAATATAATAATTAAAACTCCCAAAGCAAGCAAGCGATTTCGAGAAAATAAAAGTAGTATAGTGATTTAGTACGTCTTGGTATGATAGATATGTCGTGCTGCAACGAAGCTCAAATGAGAATCTTTTTCCTCCTCTTTTCTTTTCTTTTCATTGTTTCCATTGCAACACAACTCTGGTTTCGATCAACCATAGGAGTGATATACTAGCAAACCAGCTCGTTCGCTGCCGATCAGAGCTGAGAGCCTGCAAGTATGTCACAATATCAAGGATTCTTATAGACCAATATTTGGGCAGGACCGGGTGACCACTTCGGGCGTCACGCTGGTGGGTCGAATCATTTTTCTGGTCGTGGGCTTGTGCCTATATTATGTTTAGGTGATATCTGGTTTAGCCCTTTATTAGCCTTACATTTTAGTATAATAATGATTCACTGCCTACTCCTGAGGTAGGTCGATCCTTTCTCTGGACCAATCCATTCAAGAATGACATTGCTTCTCTAAGCCCTGAGAAGGTATTATTTACATATCGTCTTCGTCGAGTCCATCTGTTTTCTCTTCTTCGTCCCTATCCCTTGGTTTCGTAAGTGAAACTCGAGCCTGCTCGGGATCTTTACATACAAATATCTAATCGTCGGTTCCTCTCCTCCGGCGCTATGTCATAATGTCAGACAAAAGCTGAGCAAGGGCATGTATACAGTATCATACTATCTGCATGCATGTTGCACCAAGCCCATTACTATTGTCCGTATACGAGTACTATTACATAGTCTGACGGCAATGCGGCCTGAACAAGATCGCTGCAGGACACTGAAGGGTAGCGCCATAGTACTGTAAAGGACGTTTGTCTATTCATGTAGATAATCACGTTTTCGGACACGCGTACATCAGCTCCCGCGGCACGTCTGCAACGCGTACTGCATGGGTTTGTTTTGTTTGTATCCCTTGCTTGAATAGGCTTGGTGCAACATGCGTTCCAGTGGACGCGCGGGCAAGCCACGCCAGCCCTGCACACCAGCCGTGCCAGCCACCATGAACGTTAACAAGTCCAAAATATATGGGTATTGATGTACGGGCA